>JANQAP020097015.1:0-22706 GCA_026874005.2 Erythroxylum coriaceum | reverse complement strand
AATTATAAATCAATTATACCTGGAATGTCTATGAATGCATGTACAATTATTTTCATGTGCAAAAATTCAATATTCATAAGTATGAGCATATCATAAAATGCATGAGCATGAAATCCATTTTCTAATTTCTTAATAATCTCTCATATTTACTATTCTAGCCTCAACATGGGTAACGGGATGTTACACTCTAAGTCAAAGTCGGGGTCGAAACGGTCCAAAAAATCTTGCAAAACTTGAGTTTTTCTGTCAGCCTGACGCAGGCCATGATCGTGGCCAGCGCCTTAACCTTTTTGTCACGATCGTGGCCCCATGTGCACAATCGTGGCTTGGATGTAAGCTCTCTATCACGACCCTGCCCCCATGTGAACCATCTTGGCCTGGCTGCTCTGGCTCGTTCTTGTCTGTCACAATCGTGACCTGCTGTGCCACGATCGTGAGTTATGCCTTTGGCCCGAAAACTCCTTCAATCTTCTCCGTTTTTCACCGTTTACCCTAAAACACTAACAAACCCATCAAGGTACCTCAAAAATATAACAATTAAGCTCAAAGACTCATACTAACCCATAAAAACACTTGAACATATAAACTAACAGAATTAACACGCTAAACACACACTCTACACTTAATTTCACACTAAATACATCACAAATTAAACCCTAAAACACAATGTAATTGACAACTATCATGTACCTGAGTTCTTGAGCATTTGAAATTTCTTAGGAACTTTAGGTCGTGCAATATGCTTTCGAAGAAAAGGTAATACCTTGGACAATAATTAATTATGGTAGTTGGAACAATTATAAAAACCAGTACAAAAATGGTTAAACCAAATCAATGTATAGGTCAGCCAAGTTTAAAAAACCATTTAGTCCAAAGGTAATGAAAATCCATCATTCTATACTATATATGAAGTGTGATACAAAGCTTTCGATATCAGAAAATATCAAATACATATATGATGTGTGACACAGATCCAATACAATCACGCATATCTAATACCTTACTAACATGAATGAAAAAATGGAGAGTGGCAAACTAGGATGATACCTTTATGATCTGAAATGTATCATCTTTCCATTTGTACGTCTCAATTTCTTTGAACCTCATATTAAACAACATTTGAACATTTTATTTTTTCTTACTGAATGCTAAATTGCATTAGAGAAAACCCTTATGGGATTAAACACTTATGTCCCCTTATGTCGTATCAAAATCCATATATTTACATGTATCCATTTGTATGTGTCCTAATGACATAGACTAAAGGTCAATCTTTATACATATGCCCAATGATCTTTTAAAATGCTTAAGATTGACATAAATATTAAGACTTTCACCTATATCATGACAATATATACAATAACATGTATAAATAAGAGCAAAATGATGGTCATTTTTATTTATAAAACATACTCTCATAATATATGAAAAAAATATATAAATGTAGAGCAAATATAGTGATCCATAACTAACAGTGTCTAAGGAATTCAATGCACTATATTGTATACATGTCTCTCAAAAATATGTGGATGAAGACTTTTAGTTAAAGGATCAACAGGCATATCCTCAATCCTCAAATGCTCCACCTCAATGACACCTTTCTATACAAATTCCTTGATAGTCAAATACTTTATCATCAAATGCTTAGACCTTGCGATGTTTTTATTGTTGTTAGTGAACATCAGAGTAGAAAGATTATCACAATATAGCCAAATGGTTCTAACTATTGAATCAACCATAGACAGCTCAAAAATTAAGTTCTTGAGTCAAACCGCCTGTTTAGCAATTCCATAGCATGCCACAAATCTGCATGCATACTCAAGGAAGTCACGAGTGTCTACTTAACAATCTTCCATGACACTACATCATCTGTTAATATAAAGATATATCCTGATGTGGACTTTCAGTCATCTGGTCACTTAGGAAATCTAAATACATATACCTTATGAGGTTTAGATTGTTGACTTTTCTAAATGTCAACAGATAATCCTTAGTGCCCTTTAGATATCTCAACACCTGTTTGACTATATACCAATGATCCATTCCTGGATTAGCTAGATACCTACCTAGTAGTCCAAAAACAAATGCAATGTCCGGTCTAATGCACACCTGGGCATACATCAGGCTACCAATAGCACTAGAATATGAGACATTCCTCATAGCCTCTATCTCTAGCTCATTCTTTGGACATTGTGCCAAAGATAATCTCTCACTGTGAGAGATAGGAGCTACAATAGGTTTACAATCATCCATATTAAACCTTTGTAGCACTTGATCAATATATGCTTTCTATGAGAGGCCTAATGAGTGTTGAGATCTATCCTGATAAATTTGAACATCTAGGACAAAAGATGCCTCACCAAGACCTTTTATGTCAAAATGCTTAGCCAAAAGCTGCTTAATCTCATGCAGCAAAGTCAATTCATTTGATGCGAGTAAGATATCATCCACATATAAAAGTAGAAAGATAACTTTGCTCCCGCTGACCTTGTAGTACAAATACCTTTCAACTTTATTCTCCACAAAGCCAAAATAGGTAATAATCTCATCAAATTTAATGTGCCACTATCAGGAGAATTTTTTAAACCATATACCGATTTACTCAACTTACAAACCATGTCAGTTCTATCTTGATCTAGAAATCCTTCAAGTTGCTTCATATAGACCTCTTCACAAAGATCTCCCTTCAGGAAAGCAGTTTTCATATCCATCTAATGCACTTTCATATCATAATGAACTATTATTGCTATAATCACTCGAAATGCATCCTTAAAGGATAAAGGAGAGAAGGAAACATTAAAATTAATCCCTTATCTCTGAGTGAATCCTCTGGAGACCGATCGAGCCTTAAACTGCTCAATTTTACCCAGAGAGTCCTTTTGGTCTTGAAAACCTATTTACAACTGATAGGTTTGTAATTTTGAAGCAATATGGATTGCATCTCCTCTTTCGTTGCATCCCACCACAAATTTGCACGGGGTCCAGAAATAACTTCTGAAAAAGTAATTAGATCTACAACATGTCTAATATCATATTCTTGTTCCCCCAATTAAATTATGTGATAAGATGAAATAGTATGTCTTCTCATTTTAGAGGATCTTCTTAACTAAACTGGTTCTTGAACCTTAGGACCCTCAATTTACACAGGTATGCATTCCTGTTCCTGTACTAATATGATATTAAGACCTTGATCCACTGGTTTTGACTTTATGAGTGATGGGTACAAAATAACTATACTATCTGTCTTACTATCATCTGAAGGGTGAGAAGGACTACCCTCATCATAGACATCATATTCCAAAAACTTAGTTGTTTGTGACTTAATAATTATAGACCCACCCTTCTCTACAGTTAAATCTATAGCCCTTAAAGCAATGAGTAAAACAAGAAATTAATTTATTTTCATAAGGATTATATAAACATACCTCTGCAGGGAAATCCTATACACGAATATACACAAGGCTAGGCTCCCAACCTTTTTAGAGTTCAAATGGTGTTTTTGATACTGATTTGCTTGAGACTCTTTTAAGTATATACAATGGATCCTTTATGGCTTCACCCTAAAGGTAATCAGGTAGGTTAGTCCTACTCTGCATCAACTTCATCATGTCCTTTAGGGTACAATTATGCCTTTCAGCCATAACATTTTGCTCAAGACTACCTGACATAGTGAACTGGGCCACTATTCCACATATCTGGGAAACAAAACCTTTTCTTATCCTAAACCCCATGTTTGCCATAACATTCTCCTCCACGGTTAGATCTGACAATTTTGATGGACCTTCCTAATTGGTTCTCAACCTCAGCCTTAAAGATCTTGAATTTCTTAAGAACTTCAGACTTTTCTTTAAATAAGAACACATAACCATTACAGGAATAGTCATCAATAAAAGTGAGAAAATATCTAGAATTACATAATGTAGTTATATAAGGTCTACAAATATCTGTATGTATGAGATTTAACAAACCAAAAGCATGATTTAACTCACTTTTCTTTATTTTGGTCAACTTACCCCTTCAACAATTAATAAATGTTCCAAATCATCAAAATATAAAGTTAGGAGAATGTTTTCCTTAATCAATCTCGCAACTCTATCTCTGGAAATGTGGCCCAACCTTTTATGCCACAATATGTAAGACTTATACTTTCTTAAAGGTCTCTTTCTAGTAACCTGTTCAACAATATATGAAGAAGCATACAACTCATGAGGAGCAAGATACATTCTATATAATTTATATGATAAGAAGGCATTACCAATATATTTTGCATTGAAGGATAATTGTACAATAGAAGCATAAATGTCAAAACTATAACCTTCTTTGTCCAAAACTAATATAGAGATCAAGTTCTGCCTAAAAGACTATATATAAAATGTGCCATGTAAAACAAGTATAAACATTGTATCAAGGTTCAAGCACACATCCCCTACAAACATTACAATAACTTCTTTAATATTACTAACCATCAGTTTTTCCTCCTCTTTATTTCACTTTCTCCTATGTATGAACCCCTACATTATGGAGGCAACATGATTAGAAGCTCCACTATCTAACCACTAAGAACTTGATATGGCTATAGCAAGATTACACTCATGGATCATACAAGCCAAAGAGTTACTAGACATTTCTTATTTTTCTTTCCAGGACTTATGTTTTTAACAATCATACTTTTTATGTCCCTTCTTCTTGTAGAAGAAGCATCTTATACTTTTAAAATCTGCATGACCTTTGGAAATACTAGATTGACCAATATTCACATGAGGATAAAATTTAGATTTCTTACCTTTAAACCTCTAAGGCTTTACCTTTTCTTTTCCTTTTGTTGCTAGTAGAGTCATATGAATAGTGTTTTTTAGATTCTTCTCTTCAACAACACATTTAGAAATCAAAGCATTAATGTCCCAAGCCTCATCCTATAAATTATATGTAGTAACCAAATACCCAACTCTAGAGGAAGTGTATTCAGAGCTTGGTATACAATGCAGGCATTAGGAATGACAATGTTTAACGTCTTTAGCTTCTCTACTGGTAAATCATTCTGATAATGTACTCCCTTACTCCTCCTTCTCTATTGTACCTTATGGAGAATAATACTTATTTCTACATTAGAAGATACCCTATAACTTTGGGAGACATTGTTCAAAAAGTCCTTAGATATGTTTGTTTTTAGTAATCCAGTTAGTAGAAGGTTTGAGATTGATCTCTTGATGGTCAAATAACATATCCTGTTTGATCTTTCCCAGGCTGCAAATGATGTTTTCTCAACCTCCAAACAGAGAGATGTAGGTGCAAATGGCTTATCTCCAACCATGGCCATGTTAATGTCTTCCATCTCTAATGCAAACTCTACATCTTATTTCCATTTCTTAAAAATGAAACCAGTTAGGGTTTCAACAGTGATACTATTATTGTTTACAAAAAAAGTAACTGCAAAATTGACAATGTAATGTTTAGCACAAATTTAGGACAACAGCAATACTCAAAGCCATAAATAGTATCTGTACTGAGAATCTTATCACATATATCATGAAACACTTATAGGTTGAATAAATAATAAATATACTTACACACAAAAGCGATACAAGTACATACCATTAACTCGTATGACTCTACCATTGGTGGGTGAATAGATCACTCAAGTAATGACTTCCTCCATCTAATGCCTTTATACACATCTCAAAATCTCATATACGTCCATCACTTATGGGTAGAATAGCCAAACGTAAGACTAGAGACATCCCCAAACATGCAAGCAAAATAATTCAACTATTGGTGACTGATCGTGGTTTTTCTTATGTGTATGAGTTCTAATTAATAACCTCGATAATCTGTAAGCATATAGGTCATTCGTGTAGTAGCTAAGGTGACGATCCCATGAGGAGGGTTAATTTAATCCTAAAATCTAAGGCCAAAATAATGCGCAATATTCAAAATGTAACAAAACTAAAATAGGAATGCAATTCAATTAAATAATTCAATTTAAGAATCAATCACAAAATATTAAAAAATTAGCAATTGCAGCACACATATTCAAGAATCAACTTAAAGAACTACCAATTAAGAGAAAGGGGAATTTTTACCTATCTTTAATATTAACCTAATTGATTATGAATTATTAGATTATTGGTCCTAGACGATCCTAAGGTTGATTACTTTCTCTCGAGTTATAACTATTAACCCTAAATTGTAAACCCTAATTAGATTATGGAAAATTGCAATCTCTCAATTAACAATTTATCCAAAACCTAATTAGATATGAAGTTTTCCAATAGACTACTAAAAACCTATGTGAGATCTCTTCACACAATTACCGATTTGTTTAATTTCTCATTCTTATTAAATCACCTAACTCTCGTTAGCCCAATTTAATTATTTTTCATTCGATTCACCCTCTCAGCCTATTACCAAATTATGCAATCTCGTAAATCAATCACAATGAATCCAAATAACAATAATCAATCAGATTTTTATTAAAACAAGATAAAAAAACAACCCAAAGGTGAGTATAGACATCCTCAACATTCACACAATCCTATCATTAACAGTCATTCCAATTCTATACATTAATAAAATTAAAAATACACCAGAAACAAGATCTGAATGGATGATGGAGGCAGCAATGTCGAGAAACCTCCTATTCTGGGAAGTACTTCACATCGGCTTCTTCTCCACGTCTCTCTTCCTTCTTCTCCACGTCTCTCTTCCTTCTTCTCTTTCTTAATATCTCGATGAACTCTCTCTAGGGTTTCTCAATGGTGGTTGATGCAAAAGATCTTCATCTTCTTTGTCTTATTTTTTATATCCTTTGGTGTTCTGGGCAGCCATAAGGTTTTTTTTATGTCCGAA
Organism: Erythroxylum coriaceum; assembly: GCA_026874005.2. NCBI lineage: Eukaryota > Viridiplantae > Streptophyta > Magnoliopsida > Malpighiales > Erythroxylaceae > Erythroxylum > Erythroxylum coriaceum. The sequence goes on along the minus strand of JANQAP020097015.1, from coordinate 15,860 downwards.
AGGTCCAAAAACTCCCTCAAAACTTGACTTTTCTAAGTGTCCGTGCTTCTGTTCGACGTAAGCTACGACCGTAACCCTATAAGCCACAATTGTGGGCCACATCTGAACCTTCTGTCATGATCGTGGCAATCAGGCTATGATGGTGGGCCATGTCTTGGGCTTTTGTCACAATCATGGCATATGGGCCACGATCGTGGGCTGACTCCAATGCTTCTGTCACGATCATAGCCTATTGTGCCACGATCATAGGCCGTTGTTTAGGCCCGAGTGTCTCCGAAACTTCTCCATTGTTCGATGTTGACCCTGAAACATTAACAAACACATCAAGGTATCCCAAAGATATAGTAATTAAGCTCAAAGACTTGACTAACCCATGAAAACACTTAAACATAATTAATTAACAAACTAACACAATTCTAACCTAAACACATACTAAACAATTAAGTTAACACTTAAATACATATCAAACTAAGCCCTAAAACATAATGCAATTCACACTTATCAATATCCCTACACTTAAATATTTGCTTGTCCTCAAGCAAACAAAGCAACAAACACAAAGAAATTCACACAACACAAAATGTAGTAATGAGACAATGGCTTCAACTTTATGAAATCAACTTAATTTTAAACATAATCATTCGAGTCATTGCAATAATTAACAAGCCAAATCCGTGTCTTGGGCCTTTGAACTACATATACATATTAATTCAGACTTAAATGTTAAATTGTTTACCTTTTTCAATTGTACACATACATTAATAATTCTTTGGTTATTTAGATTCTATAACTACTCCTAAGTACGTTTTCATGAAAAGTCAACTATTACAAGTTCAGTAGGTTTTTATTCGAAAACATTTTTTTATACTTTTTGTGAACACAGACTTAGTCTTTTTACGTGGAGGCAAACATTAGTAATGAATGTCAATCCGGTTGCTCGACTAAATCATGTTTTTTTCATTAAACTGCTTAGTTAGAATGTCATTATAGCCTTTTTACTCGAAGGCACACATTTGTGATGCGTGTCGATCTGGTTACTTAACTATATCATATTCTCAACTGGTTACTAGCTCTATTCATAACCCGAAGGCCAATAGAATAGTTATTTATTTAGCAAACATGATCTTTTTTTTTATTGCCTACGTTGTTGCTTCAGCTACTCATTTCTATGAAAAATACTAGTAAAGCTATTTAAGTCAAAAAGCCTCAAATTATGAATGAATGTGACAATTTAGAGGGTGACAAACTAACATTAAATCCTAATTAAGCTGCATATTTAGCCAAAGACCCCAATTCACTAATTTTGTGAGCTAATAATTCTTCACAACTTAATAGACTATGTTAAAAATTAAATCAATTCCAATCCATCTAAGCCATTGACACATTGACACAATTCACAAACTGTAACCTAACAATTATCATACAATAAGCAAAATCACACTTAAAGCAAAACACATAACCCTCCCCACATTGTAACAACTCGTTGTCCTCAATATGAGAAGGGGACAAACAAACATATAAGGAAAGAAGAAACATAAATTTAAGTAAAACGAAAAATAAAAATGAAGAATAAATTTAAAAAGAAAGGGAGTTAGAGCAAAGCCTCATGGTGATGGAGGCGGGGATGGTGATGAAGCTGACAATTGAACGCCTTAAGCCTCGAAATAAAAATGGATACGACGTATGTCCCTGCTCTGACGTTTTTGAGTTTGGGCTATCTCTTTCATCCTTTTGGAGTTCTCCGCAAGTGTATCTGTAATTACCTTAGTGTTTGCGAAGATTGTATCCAGTACTTTTTTCCAGCCTGGTTCTTCTATTTCTTCTTCTTCCTCGGATTCCTCACTAGTCGAATCCTCTTCTTGTTGTTGTTGAGCACTTAAACTCACTTGACCAGTCCTAACCCTTAACGTGTGTCTTGGCACTAATATCCTGAAGTTCCATATTATGGGATTTCAGGATTTCAACTCACTATAGATGATGATGGTTCATGAATATAGGACGGTAGACTGTGAGTCCGTTGCACTCAACTCTATAGTTCTTAGCTATGGCTGAAACCAAGTAGCCCATTCGTAAGTTATTGCTCCTCTTCTTTCAAGCAACAATAATGGCGTTAAAGATGTGGGTGGTTGTGCAAACTAGGATGCTATGATCTATACACCACAACATGAAAAGTTCTTCCATCAAACACTTGTTGGTTTCCATTTTGTCAAACATGGTTTGACACATGAACTTGTGCACCAACAAATGTTCGTGGCTCCTAATGATGTTGTTGTGTGCATTCTTAGCATCAAAATGTTTTAACCAGTTAATTCAATCCAGTAGCTAGCATGGAAATCATCGTGCTAATCCATTACGGACGACTCGAGGAAACCACAAATTTCATACAAAGTTTCATAATCAAGCCCATTAGGTTGTCCCCGCAACCTAAACCACAATTCCCATGGTTTATTGAATTTTTACTGAACGGATGTAAAAAATTCTAAGGTAAGTTCTTCACAAACTGAGAATTGAAATTGAATGAACTGACCCCATTGAATTTTTTTTGTTAAACTTTCAACCTTGTCTCGCAATTATAATCTATCTAAAGTTTCAAAATGAAAATACTTTGGAACCATAATTTGTATATTTTGAAGAGAATGAAAAAACTCTCTCTAGGCTTTCTCAATGGTGGCTGATGCAAAAACTCTTCATCTTTTTTATCTTATTCTTTATATACCTTTTGTGTTCTAGGTAACTCTTGAGTTTTTTCAGGGTTCGAAAGGTCCAAAAACTCCATCGAAACTTAACTTTTTTGAGTGTCTGGCACGACCATGGCCTTGTAAGCCACGATCGTGGGCCACATTTGTGCCTTTTGCCATGATCGTGGCAATCAGGCCACGATCGTGTGTCGTGTCCTGGGCTTCTGTCATGATCATTAGGATGACTCCTGTGCTTCTGTCACGATCGTAGCTTGTTGTGCCATGATCATAGGCCATTATTTCAACCCGAGTGTCTCTAAAACTTCTCCATTCTTTGATGTTGACCCTAAAATACTAACAAACACATCAAGATACCTTAAAGACATAATAATTAAACTCAAAGAATTGACTAACCCATAAAAACACTTAAACACAATTAATTAACAAACTAACACATTCTAACCTAAACATATACTAAATGATTAAGTTAACACTTGAATACTTATCAAACTAATCCTATTCTATATAGGCATATTATATGTGATAATGTATCATCAATAAATGCAAATCCTTATTCACATTCTCATTATCACATATAAATGTTGAAAACATCATCAATAGACTTTATTTAAGAAGTGATAAGAAAAAGAATCTCAATCAGAGTGACAATCATGCAATGACAAACAACAAATGCACCATGTGAGATACCAAAACCATAAATACCTCTTGTATTTTTAAGTTCGTAGCATGAAAATTCACTTTAAAATGGCTTTAGTAAACTTTATTTGATTTTTATAGAGTTCAACTTTATTTATTACATTAGTAACAAATTTAGAAAAAAGTAAAAATAGCCTAGCTTGATGTGCCTATAGATGCATCAAGAGCGTGTGCTTCACATGCCTATATGCAACCATGTACCCCATACCTTTATGGCACGTGTGACGCACAAGCTTTACGTGCAAACGCACCCACCGCCTCTGGTGCATGTATTGCAAGTGCTAGACATGTGTCCTCACTTAGGCATGCGCCTCATTGGACAGCTGTTTGGTGTGTGTGTCACATGCGTCAAATGCCCAATGCCTTAGAAGCCTTGGAGCCGTTGGGGCGCCCCCCAATGGTCTCCTTCTTCCTTCATGCCTATCACCAAAAAATGGCAATTTTTGGTGACTTTCTAACTGTTTTCCTGGCCCCTGAAACTTGTTTTCAACCCGTATCTCAATGTTATAGTCAATTTGCCCCAATTCATGCGTCAATCCACAATTAAAAACACAAAAATGGGTTGATTTCTTCAATATCCTTACGGAAAAAATCTAGAAAATCTTTGTTTATGTTCATCGGATTACGTAACTGCTCTAATACCATATGTAGTGCATAACACAAGCCATAGTTACACGCCTAGGATCAATGTGAAAGGGAATAAATGAAGAAAACACGAAAAATACCTTATTTCGCTTCCATAACTTCAACCTAGCTTTTTAAAGCCGAAACAAACGTGTTTTCATGACGATCTTTACGAAAGTTGATCATCGGAATGTCGTTAATGTCTTTTTGCAACTTTCTTAATACGTGAATCTCTTAGCGGGTTAGAGAATCCAAACATTCACTATTTGCTTAAGCAACTGCAAGAGACCGTAATCTTATATATATAGCTTCTATATCAGGCTTCCCCATCATAGACTCAATAGAAGTCAGGTTCACACTGAATAGGGCCTATTTTCTTCGCTAAACGAAGCCCATTAAACCATATTCTTTATTGGGCTACTTCATTATCTTTATAAGAATCAAATTCGATTCACTTAATCGTAAATTTATTAAAATCATAAAAGCATAATTAATTGTTGTTCAATATTTGGAAAATTTCTAACATAATATTACCTTCAATGATGTCGACCTACATCTCAGGTATTTCTCATTGTTTTTCAGCAAAAGTTGTGAACCAGTAGCTATGATTGATATTTTTGGCACTTTTTGAAGTGGGTGTTTGTCAATAAAGCCAGCAATGGCGTTGCTTGAGAGCTTTTAAGTTTTTAGTTTTGTGGTAGAGCATATTTATACTTCCCATCAAGGAACCAATTGATGAGTAATAACCATCAAAACAAGTATTGACAGTAAATATCTTATGCAATTTTGCAGAGCATTGGAGGATCTTGATTCCTTGCTGCTTCATCCATCGAGGAAACAGCAGGAAGCTTCAATTGAGTCGATGAAAGTAAAATCAGGTGTGGCTCTCAACGCACTGGACAGGCAATACGTGTATATTTTTCTCCTTCAGGCTAAACAATTATAAACTTTTGGTTACTTCTCTGCTAAGCTTATGCCATTTACAGTCTCCTGTAAACTATCCCTTCGGATGTTTTAAACAAAGGGAAGGCTGTAGCTGATGCCTATAGAGCTCCAATAGAAAAGGAAGTGCCGAGTTTACAGACCCGGAACTGAAGCAATTGGAATCAATCCTATGATACTTCTGGACTGGTGTTACGAGGCTGCCCATTATGGCAATCGTCAAAACATTAGCTTGTATCTAAGTCCACTTGTTCATGTGATCCAATCTCACAAACATCTGTAATAAGCTTAAAATGTTTCACGCGCAGCTCCCAAGTTTAAAACAAGGATGTTAATTTTGGCCCAACCTGATTTTAGTTTAGGTTGACCGAGTTATGAATCAAAATTGTTCAGCCTGACTAAAACGATAAAAATGACGACATTTTATCAAAAATGACGTTGTTTTGTATTTTTTAAATAATAAGAATGGGTCAGGCCGGGCCGGGCTGCATATGGCCCATCCAACCTACAGACCACCCAACTCAGGGTCAATTTAAGCCTGGCCAAGAGCGGCCCATTCCTTACCCGGCCCATTTACATGCCTAATTTAAAATTTTCGTATTGAAACTGATTCCGGCAATTATAGAAAACAAAGATAATTTTTGTAAGGCTGTCCTTGTAAACATGAATTACGTGGAAGACATGAGCATTTACAATGCTTACAAAACCATACCTCTACAACGTGTACTACTCCTATACGCATTTAAGACAAGCCTCTGTTGATTATGATGCTGACAAGCTGCTAGATGCACGTTTTAAGCTCGGGCATGCAGTTCGTAATCTCTCCACGCTTCTCCAACATGCGTGGTCCAGGAAATCATGGTAGAAGAAAACGACATTTCAGTTAGCAGACTGTTATTTTAACATTACAAAAAAAGTTAGATATTTGACTTGAAAAAAAAAAGAAGCTAAATGTCTAAAAACAATGTCCCCAATAATTTTTAGCTATGTTTTTATTCCGTGTCACAAAATGTCACCAAATTTCCGTATCTGACAACTATAAGTGAAGTTTTCAAAAATTGTAACTAATAGTTTTGACCACGCTTTTTTCGTTGCTAAATATTTTTAATATATTTCCTAAAACATATCCAAATATTTTTAGCTACGTTTCCTGAAACTTAGCTAAATTTTTTTATCTACAGTTTTTTAATAGCTACATTTTTGTTTTTAACCATGTTTCTAAAAACACAGTCAAATGATTTTTGTTACGTTTTATAAAATCTAGCCAAATGTTATATAATATTGCGATATATTATATTAAATTTTTAATTAATATTACTTAACAACATATTTTGTATATAATGTGTCAATATATTTTATTGTGAATTTATTACATAAATAAATTATATAAAAATATTTTTAATTCAAAATACCGAGCATTGTATATAAAAAGTAAAATTATATAAATATCATTAAATTATACCAACAAAGAGAATATTCTTAACAATACGTACAGACATAACATTAAATAAAAATACTAGTTTATAAATTATGAACGCTCATATTAAAAAATATTGGAACATAACTCGAACAACTACTAATGTTGTCCATGTCGATGAACCTAAAATAATCTAAAAAGCTTAGTTAAAATACACTAAAAATATTGTGAGTATGGAAACAATACGTATTTAGTTCTAATTAAAGCAAACAACAGATAACTTTACCATTCACGACGTAATCGTTCAGCAGTTGCACCTTCATCAATTTTGTAATCTGAGAAAAAAAGTAAATTTAAATTATAATACATATATAAATTGATAGAAAAAAAAGTATAGGAGATAGAATTAATACCCTTTCCTTTCCTCTTCATTTTTATCATAATCTGGCTAAGTAATCTTCTAAATAACATATCATGTTTTACTAATTTTGCTCGCATTTCTTGTCCCCTGATTACTTCAACTTGTAATGCAACTTTAAGCTTGTTATTTTCTTCTTGAAGTTGTTGAATAATTGTTTTATATGATGATGTTATAACATTTGTCTTAGGGTCATAGTTAAGACTTTGACATAGCCAGAATATTTAACAAGTACGGTATCACAAATGTCTTCTGCACCAAGCTCATTCTCTTCTGAAATAGATTTCTCTAATAACTCTTACATCTTATTCTAACATTAAAAAATAAAACCAATATTCAATCCAAATATTATACTTACTACTACATTAATAAATGAACTAAAATATTGAACAAATTTTTATACTTACATAGTTGTTTTCTGCTTCTTCTGACACCCACCCTTTACTTTCCTTATAGTAAGTGACTTTATATAATGTGATCATATCACATTCTTATCCATGTAGTTCCTTCTCACTCATTTTTATGAAAGAAAAATAAAAGGCACAATAAATAATGTAGCGTTTATTGATATAAATATAACTTGCGAACAAAGATCTTACATATTATTTTAGATAACTACAAATGATTTTAACCTGATTATGAGGTGTTTTCATTTTTGCTTTACTGACCTTTGACTTCTCAAAATTTTCCTAAACAAAGAAAAAAGATTTAGTAGTCGTTAAGTCATCTAACAAGATTAATGGAACTAAACGTGAAGGCAAAGAAAACAAATCTAAACTTTTGGGTCAACCCAATAATTACACAAACTATTCCACTTTTCATTAGACATTTGTTCAAGAACATTTCTTCATGTTTCCACATCAAAAGGAAAAGATTTATAATACTCGTGCAATTTGAAACAGTGATTGTTGGTCCTTTATTTCAATAATGAAGTAATACAGTTTGAAACATTTGGATTCTCAATATCTACAATATTCAATTTCAACTATGAACAATAAGTAAAAGTATAGTTAATCTTAAAATCATTAAAACAATGTTGCATATAGTTAAATATTTTGAAAAATTACTGTAACTTTATCCAAAGCATTTTCAAGCAAGATATCCTTATTCAAGTCTTTAACATGTTTTAGACAAAGTAATCCTGTGCTCGCAATAATCCCCAATTCATTTGACAAATTTTTAAATTGGACCTTGTCTATAGGATGACCTTGCTGAGTATCAATATGTATTGATAACTTGCCATTCATCGCAACATTCATTCGTTGCAATTCATAACCTCTAGTTTTACCTCTACATCTTTTTCTCATACTAGCATTAGAAGCTGACAACAAAATAATAATGATAAGGAAATATTAGAATATATAAATATATACTTGAATATAAGTTTATTTGAAGGTGTTAAAGATTAACAAACCTACACTAGTTGCTTCATTGTTTTTTGAGGCATAATGAGGTTGTATATGACTAATTTCATTGGTGCCTAAGGAAGAATGTTATTGTTGGCTAGGAATTGAATTGATGGCTGATAAGTGTGAATTGCATCGTATTTTAGGGCTTAGTTTGATATGTGTGTAGTAAACATTTGTTTGTCCTCAAGCAAACAAAAACAATCAAACAAATCAAGAAAACATAAAACACGCATATGCAATAATGAGACAATGGGTTTAACTTAGAGAAACAAATTTAACTATAAACATAATCCTTCAAGTCGTTCTAACTTATTAACAAGCGAAATCTGCGTCTAAGCACCTTAGACTAAATATACAAACTAATCAAAATTTTGATGTTGAGTCTATTCACCTCCATCACTTGCACACATATAATGACATTCAGCCAGTCAAAACAAAGGTGTAGCTATTGCTCAGTAGGTTTTTATGAAAAATCAAGCTACTAATAATTTTGGTAGGTTTTTATTTGAAAACATTCTTTTTATTGATTTTTATTTAAGGACATGAACTTAGTTTTTTTACGCAGAGGCAAACATTTATGATGAATGTCGATCCGGTTACTTAACTAAGTTATGTTGTTATTACGCTGCTTGGTTAGTATGTCATTACAGCCTTTTTACATGAAACACACATTTGAGATGTGTGTTGATTCTATTACTCAGCTAAATTGCATTCTCAACTGGCTACTAGCTCTATTCATAACCCAAAGGACAGTGGAATAGTTATTTTAGTTAAAATTTATACAATTTTCCTTTTTTTATACAAAATTTTGCCTACCTTATTACTTTAGCTAATCATTCTCATAAAAATGTACTAATAATGTCACTTATTTGATTTGCCTAAAATTATAAATGAGTATGGCAAATTCCTAGGTTGAGTGGACTAACATCATATCCTAATTAACTAGCATATTTAACCCTAAGTAACTTAGGTCACTAATTTCATAAGCTATCAAATCTTCGCAACCTAAAAGGTTATATTTAAGGCTAAATCTATCCCGTTAAGTCCTAGCTATTGACGTATTCACACAATCACTTCATGCAAACTAAACAAACTATTATACAATATGCAAGATACACACTCAAGGTAAAAACACACAATCCTCCTCACACTTGAGCAATACATTGTCCTCAATGTTAAAAGGATACACAAACACACCATGGGAAATAAAACACAATATACGAAAAGCATAAGAAGAAAATAGGGTTAGAATATGAACTCATCAGGTTGACTAAGATGGGGATGGTGTCGGAGATGGAGACCTAATGCACTTGACACCGACCTAGGTTCCTTTTCTTATAATTGATTCAAAGAGAATAAGAGAGTTAGCAATCCAACCATTCCATATCATTACAAGCTTATTTTAGAATTTAAAACAAACCTAACTACATAATAATTTAAATCTAACCTAAACATGCTAATTTGTGGTCATTAGCTTGACCTTGTATCATTGGAAGCTCAGCCAGGATCAATTATGAGTGGCTTGCTTCCACCCTTCTCGTTCACATTAATTTGTAGCCTGTGAGTAAGTTACAAATTGCAAAATGATCAGAAGGACAATATTAATAAAATTATGAAAAACCAATTAAGCTCAGTAATGTCCTTTTTTCGAGCGAACTGTTAATAAAATAGGGAATAACAAAACTCCATGAATCTTCCATAGAATCTAGTAGTTTTCCCGGTAAGGGGGCGAGTTGTTCTCTTCTTGATTCTTCCCCATTCACCCTCATCTCCTCTTCTTCTTTAGCTTCTTGAATAGAGACTTCCATTGCTTCTTCAAACTTGATGTCCGTTGTCAATTGTTCTTCGTCCTGTCGTTCCTTCAAAGATTTGAGCACATCAATTTTTCTAAATGAGTTGCCCTCCTCAGGATTCTTTAATACATCATTCATGTTAAATGTCACTTGGTCATCAATAATCAGAATGATGAGGTTCTCTTCATGGATATCTACCCTAGTTTTTTTAATATTTAAACATGGTATACCAAGATCTAAGGAATAATAGGGAGAGTTATCATTCTTTTCTTCATCCTCTTTCCTCGTCTCTTAGTTTTCTACAAGATAGGATCGGGCTTGGTCTTCCACTGGTTTTTCTTATTCTTCCCCATTTTAAGTGTGATAACCTCATATTGCTCTTGTTGATATAATTCCATATTGCTTAGAGATTCTTCCACACTTTTCTTACAAAATTTACAAGAAAGTTGTCTCACTTGAATCTTCAGGTTATGAATAGAAGAGGCATGACTTTTTTGTTACTCGATCAAATTGCTCTTCCAATCTCTTATGGGTCTCTTCCATGTTTGTTAGCTTATCCATGATTTTGTCCAATTTGGAATCCCATGAACTAGACTCATCTTGTTGAAATTCTAATAGGTCTTGATGTCCCATGTGAGTACTTACATTGCTAGACTAATAAAAATTTGGATGGTTCTGCCACCCCAAACTGTACGGGTTTATATAAGGATGATGATTTTTCCAACTAAATTGGGGCTCATTGAAATCTGCGAGAGTCCTTTGCTCCTTATAATATACATCCTTCATGATCGTTCTTTTTATTTCTTCTTAGCATTTAACTCTTAAGATTCCCCATTGTTATCTGGTGATATCCAAGTTGATGTGTGGTCTATTTTATTTCCAGTTTTTTTTTAACACAAAAGAAGGTGAAATTGGACTAACTAGAGTTAGGTGATTTAATAGAATAAGAATTAAATTAGATTAAGAAAGTGTGCAAAGAGAGATCTTGCATAGGTTTTCGATAATTTATTAGAAAACTTCAGCACTAACTAGGGCTTTGGATAGGTTGTAAATTGAGGGATTGCAACTCCCATAATCTAATTAGGGTTTATGATTTAAGGTTAATGGTTATAACTCGAAAGAGAGTAATTAACCCTAAGATAGTCTAGAACTAACAATCTGATAATTTATAATCAGTTAGGTTACCATTAAGGATAGGTATAACTCCCTTTCTCTCAATTGGTACTTTCTTTTGGTTGATTCTTGGTGTATTGCAATTGCTTAATAATTAGTATATTCGTCTTTGATTCGTAATTTGATTGATTGAATTGAACTCTCATTTTTAGTTTTGTTGCATCTTGGATTTCTGTTTTTGCTTCTAACCTTAGATTTTAGGATTAAATTAACTCCCCCCTCATGGGATCGACACCTTTGGTACTACGCTAACGAACCGTGCGCTTATGGATTATCGAGGGTTTAATATTAAAACTTACACACAACAAAGACACGATCAATGGCACCAATTGATTAATCTAGTTGATAAGATCTTATTTTGCTATATTATTTAATATTATCTTCTTTTGATTTAGATTTATTTTGGTGCTTAAATATGAAAATTAATGTTTTTTTTTGGAGATGAAACAAGAGATTACATTAAATTGGGACTCTATTTATGATAATAAAAAATTTTGGATAAAATGAAGAAATTGTTGCAGTGGATAAGACTGATCACCTGAAGAGTTAGAGTTTAACTGGGAAACATCTTCTTATCCCTATCATGTAGGAGTTTTAATTTGAATTTGTTTTAGATAGACATCTTTACAAGTTAGAGTTACATTAGGATTAGATTAGAAAACCCTATAAAAGGGACGTTCCTCACAACAGAAAGAGGTTCTCTCCTCTTACGTTTTTTGCAATTCTCTGTCTTTCTTTTATTTTTGTTATAAGAGTGAAAGCCATATGTGGCTAAACTCAATCTTTATGATTCAAGGGGATTCAATACTCTGATTGTAATTTTGTGAGGTTTTGTGTTTCAAACTTTTATTCACGTTTTAATTTAAGTATTTCTTGTTTTGATTTCTCATATTTCATGAATAATTGATATTCGATTAATCTAACAATTTAATTTAATATTGATTATTCTATCGCTTTCTAGGAATTTAATGATCCGTAATTATCATAAAGGACTGGTAGCAAATAGGTTATTTATGAATTTCCATATTTAACTTATGATAAACAAGAAAACTATATTGAATAGTCGCAGCTGTTTCAATTATTTAATTTAGGGTTTAGTCTTTTTCACTTAGTTTATTGCTATCATTTATTTGATATGGAATGCTATCACACCCAGTCAATAGATGATAAGTTTTGGTTTGGATTCTAGGTTTGAACCAATTAATTTAGGAAATTTTGAGACTTATTACGGCTATCCTAATATCTTTCAGACTAACTACTTGAATCATGAAAATATTCTTTTTAGACCAATGATAAATGTTACAATTAGATCAGATCTTTCCTTTGAATAAGAGTTTGGTAATCTTAACTTTCTTATTTTTAAATTCAATTAATTTAATTTGTTTTTGTATTAATTTTAGTTAATCAATTATTTAATCAAAACCGCCAATTTAATTTTACTTGAAATTAAGAAGCTAGTGTTTAGTTCTCTACGGATTCGACCCGGTTCCACAACTACTACAAAAGTTTGGAGAATCAGAATTATTTTGGAGGCTTCGACAACCCGACCAAAATTTGGCACCATTGTTAGGGAACTATTTCAAGTTTGTTAGTTTCTTTGCATTTTTTTTTACAGTTACTACTAAACTCTTGTCTTGTATGACTCGTGCTTCTCATACAGGTAAGACAACGCATCATTTGAGAAAAGAGACTAAGCAAGGAAGCGGTCATTCACCTTCAAACGTGAAAGTTGAAGTAGATCTAACAATTGGTGAAGACTCTAATTTTTAGGAAGTAGACGAAAAGATGGCAAAGCTTAATCCAAGAATGTTAAAGGAGTTAGCAATAGCAAATTTGAATCAACAACCCTTATGCATTCAATTTCCAAATGTTGAGGTCAATTTCAAATTGAAAACTGGTTTTATTCACTTATTGCTTATTTTTTGTGGTCTTAAAGGTGAAGCTATGTATAAACACCTTAAAGAATTTCATGTTGTCTGTTCTGGAATGAGACCACAAGGGGTGACAGAAGAATAAATTAATCTCAGGGCCTTTCCGTTCTCATTGAAAGATAAAGCAAAAGATTGGTTATATTATCTTCCAGCTGGCTCAGTAATAACATGGAACGAGATGAAAAGAATGTTTCTGGAAAAGTTCTTTCATGCATTAAGAGTAGGGAATATTATAAAGGAGAAATGTGGGATAAGAAAAATTATAGGAGAAACATTATATGAATATTGGGAAAGGTTTAAAGAGTTATATGCTAGCTGACTACATCATCAAATTCTCCGATCAACTTCTGATTCAATACTTTTATAAAGGACTATTTCCAATGGATCAAAGTATGATCAATGCATCTAGTATGAACGATGCATCTAGTGGAGGAGCTCTGGTAAACAAAACACTTGAGGTAGCCAGACAAATGATATCAATTATAGCCAAAAATTCTCAACAGTTTGGGACAAGGATGGATGGAGTTATTAAGCGTGTGAATGAGGTAAGTAACACGAACCTTAAGGATAAAATTTCTGATTTAACTGCTCTAGTTCATCAAATGGTTGTAGGTCAATTGCAATATGCAAGAGAGTACGAAATATGCTCATTCTCTGGACATCCTACGGATATGTGCCCTATATTGCAACAAAACTCTCTTCAAGAAGCTACCACAATAGGAGGCTTTCCTGTTCAAACTCAACAAAAATATGACCCTTATTCCAATTACTACATTCCAAGATGGAGGGATCATCTAAATTTGAGCTATGGAAATCAAGGAAGCCAACAACGATATGAACCTCACATTTTTAAACAACCTCAAGCTCCTACATATGCTCAACCTCAATCTTCAAATTCAGGTATATCTTTAGATGAAATTGTTAAGGCGTTTGCTAATAATACTCAACAATTTCAATAGGAAACAAGGGCAAGCCTTCAAAACTTGGGAAATCAGATCACTCAATTAGCCACCTTTGTAAGTAAATTGGAAGCGTAAGTATCGAGGAAATTACCTTCCCAAACAGTGGTAAATCCTAAGGAGCATGTGAGTGCAATGACTATGAGAAGTGGTAAGGAAATTCAATGTGGAACTGTTTTACCAATGGAGATAGAAAAGCATGATGATGGAGAAAATAACGATGAACTTCCAACTCAAGAATCAACAAAGGTAAAAAATGATTCATCTTCATCAATACCAATTAAAGCATGTTTACCTCCGTTTCTTAGCAGGTTGGCTAAACCAAAAGATGATGGATATGAAAGAGAGATCTTAAAAATTTTCAAAAAGGTGGAAATCAATATACCACTTCTGAAAACCATCAAGTAAGTTCCGAAATATGCAAAATTCTTAAAGGATTTTTGCACAAATAAAAGGAAGTTGAAGGACAAGGAGAGAATAATTTTGGGTAGGAATGTTTCAGCTGTGATAAATAGGAAATTACCAAAAAATGCAAAGATCCAGGTATGTTAACACTTCCGTGTGTTATTGGTAATAGAAAAATTGACGTGCCATACTGGACTTAGGTGCATCTATTAATGTCATGCCATATTCAATTTATTGAGCTTTAAATCTTTGCAAGAAACTAATGTGATTATTCAACTAGTGGATCGTTCATATATGTACCTTATTAGTGTTATAGAAGAAATTTTAGTCCAAGTTCATGGTTTGGTATTTCCAGTAGATTTTTACATCTTAAAACTAGTTAGAGATAGTATTAAACATTCAATTTCTATTTTATTAGGTAGACCATTTATGAAGACAACTAAAATGATAATCGATGTGCATAAGGGTACTCTTTCTGTAGAGTTTGACGGAGAAATAGTAAAATTCAATATTTTTGAAGCAATGAAGTACCCAAATGATTTTTAATCCATTTATCATATGGATATTGTGGATTCATTTGTGCTGGATATGTTTAAGGAAGAGAGTAATGAAGATGAGTTCGAGATTAAGGCTAAAACGAAAGTGAACGAGCACATTTATGAAAATTGTGAAGTTACATAATCTTATCAACAATGCTAATCGATTCAAAACTTTGAATGATGAACTCATTATAACTCACAAGAAAATTTTATCTTCTGTTTTACAGGCTCCGAAGATAGAGTTAAAGGTATTACCTGATCGCCTAAAGTATGTCTATTTAGGTGATTGAAAGTCATTATCCACAATCATTTTAAAAAGGTTAACTAAAAAGTAAGAGGAAGGGCTAGTAACACTACTTAAGGAGTACAAAACTACAATTATATAGAAGTTTGGGAAGAACCAGCATGTCAAGTATAACGATGTTAAACAATTGCACTTGATTTTGTTTTAGTTCTTTCTAGGATGCATTTGTTTGTTTTTAAAACATAAATTATTGGCAAAAAAATTTCAGACTACTAAATCTCATATGGCGAGATCTCGCCTCATGTGATTTAATATTCTAGAATGAGGATCTTAAAATTCCAGACTGCTAAATCTCATAAGGCGAGACCTCGTCTTATGCAATTTAGGCTTGGTTTGGGGGAGTGGTGGTGGTTGACAACCTACTGAAATCAACCTGCTGAAATGATAAGTACTTATTCTCAATAAGTACTTATATGTTTAGGATTACTATTTTGGTAACTGCTGAAACGTGAAAATAGGTGTTTGGCAAGTGCAATTGCAGTTGCTGAAAAGAGATAAAATGACTAAAAAGCCCATTGATTTAATAAACTATTAATTGTTGTATAAATAAT
>JANQAP020096921.1:0-22707 GCA_026874005.2 Erythroxylum coriaceum | reverse complement strand
TGGATATATTTATTGGGCTAGAGTGAATTAAGTTATCGGGCTTTTATTATATGAGATATAATGGGCCGAAACTTATTAGGCTTTAATGGGATTAGGTTTTCTCTATAAATAGAGAAACTTAGGTCTCATAAGAAAGAGACACCATTGTAATACAAAACCCTAGCCACCATTCGAGAGAAATGCGTGCGGCATTCGAAAAGAGTTTCAAGATGTGCTAGCACACGATAGCCGCAGCCCAGATCGTGCATACTCGTGTGGATACCGATAGAGGACATTTGCGTGTAGCAATGTCTACGAATCCGAGAAACAACCACCAATCTGTATCAAAAAGGTATTTTTGCGCATACTATATGTTTTCGGTTATACATCATGTTGTGTTATGGTCTCTTCCGCAGCGTATTGTGAATACTCAGTCCATACGCGTTCCAACACTTCGGTGGGAAAAATTGCCCATTGGCACACCTTCGATGGGGAAAGTAGCATGTTGGCATGTTTGCAAGATCGCTAGGCACCTTTAGTGGGAAAAATAGCACATTGGCGCAATCGATAGACACCATCGGTAGGCAAAATAGTCCGTTGGAACGGTCGCTAGGCACCTTAGGTGAGAAAAATAGTTTGTTGGGCATCTTCAGTGGGAAAAACAACACGTTGGCACAGTTCTAGTGAGAAAAACAGCCTATTGGCACACCTTCGGTGGGAAACACAACCTGATGGCACACCATCGATGGGTAAAATAACTTGTTGGAAAAGTTGCTAGCTGCCTTCAGTGGGAAAAACAATCCATGGGGCATTTTCATTCAGAAAAACAACTCGTTGACACACATTTGGTGGCCAAAATAGCCCGTTGGCATGGTCGCTAAGCACCTTAGGTGGGAACAACAGCTCGTTGGCATACCTTCAGTTGGCAACATAGTCGATTGGCACATCTTTGGTAGGCAAAATAGCCTGTTGGCATATCTTTAGTGGGCAAAACAGCTCTTTGGTATGGTCACTAGGCACCTTCAGTGGAAAAACAGTCTGTGACAGACATTCGGTGGGAAAAATAGTCCATTGGCACAGTAACTAGGCACTTTAGGAGGTAAAAATAGTCCCTTGCCACACCTTCGGGAGGCAAAATAGCCCGTTGGCACACTTTCGGTGGGCAAAACAACCTGTTGGCACGGTCGCTAGGCACCTTTGATGGGCAAAGTAGTCCATTGGGCACCTTCGCTGAGAAACACAACCTGTTGGCACCCCTTTGGTGGGCAAAACAACCCGTTGGCAAGGTCGTTAAGTACCTTCGATGGGAAAAACAGTCCGTAGGGCCTCTTCAGTGAGAAAGACATATCGTTGGCACATATTCAGTAACCAAAATAAGTTGTTGGCACCGTCACTAGGTAGCTTAGGTGACAAAAACAGTCCGTTGGGTACCTTCGATGGAAAAACAACCCGTTGGCACACTTTTGATAGGCAAAACAGCCAATTGGCACACCATTGGTGGGCAAAACATCCCGTTGGCAAAGTCGCTAGGTGCCTTCGATGGGAAAAACAATCCATGGGGCAACCTCAGTGGGAAAAAGAGCCCGTTGGTGCACTCTTGGTGGCCAAAATGGCTCGTTGGCATGGTTGCTAGGCACTTTAGGTGGGAAAAACAATCCATTGGGCACCTTTAGTGGGAAAAACTGCTTGTTGGCACATCTTTGGTAGGTAAAACAGCCCAACACCTCCGGTGGGCAGTACAACCCATTGGAACAATCGCTAGGCATCTTCAGTGGGAAAAGCAACTCATTGGCACATCTTTGGTAGGCAAAAGGGCAAGTTGGCACATCTTTGGTTAGCAAAACAATCCATTGGCACATCTTCGATGTGCAAAACAGCCTATTGGCACTATCGCTAAGCAACTTTGATAGGAAAAATAGCCCGTTGGGCACCTTTGGTGAGAAACACAACTCGTTGGCACACCTCCGATGTGCAAAACAGCTAGTTGCCACGATTGCTAGGTACGTTCGGTGGGAAAAAATAGCCTGTTGGCACACCTTCAGGAAGAAAAACAATCTGTTAGCACAACTTCGGTGGGCAAAATAACCTATTAGTATGGTCGCTAGGAACCTTCGTCGGGCACCTTGAATGGGAAACCCAACCTATTAGCACAATCTATAGGCAACTTCGGTGGGACAAATAGTCCGCTGGCACTATAGCCTGGCACCTTAGTTAGGAAAAACAGTCCATTGGGCACCATCGGTGGAAAAAACAACACGTTGGCACACCTTTGGTAGGAAAAATAGCTCGTTGACACACCTTCAATGGGAAAAAAGCACATTGGCACGGTCGCTAGGCACCTTTAGTGGGAAAAACAGATCATTGGCACACCTTTGATGGGAAAAACAACAAGTTGGCACAGCTTGGGTGGGAAAAACGGCCCATTGGTAAAACTTTGATGGGAAAAATAGTACGTTGGCATGTTGGCATCGTTGCTGGGCACCTTCAGTGGAAAAAATAACCCATTGACACACCTTCGATGGGAAAAACAACAAGTTGGTATGTTGGCACACATTCGATGAGAAAAACAATCCGTTCGACACCCTCGATGGGAAACACACCCCGTTGGCACACCTTCGGTGGGTAGAACAGCCTATTGGCACAGTCATTAGGCATCTTCGATGGTAAAACAATCCGTTGGTCACCTTTGGTGGATAAACAGCCTGTTGGCACACCTTCAGATGGCGAAAAAGCCTGCTAGCAAGGTCGCTAGGTGCCTTCATTAGGAAAAGCCATCCGTAGGGCACCTTCGGTGGGAAAACTAGCCTGTTTGCTAGGGATTTAAGGTGGGAAAACAATCCGTTGGGCACCTTCAGTGGGAAAACAAACTATTGGCACAACTTCGGTAGGCAAAATAGCCTGATGATACTTTTCCAGTGGGCAATACAGCTCGTTGACCGTTGGCAAGGTCGCTAAGCACCTTAAGTGGGAAAAACAACTCATTGGTACATCTTTAGTAGGCAAAAGAGCCCGTTGGCACACCTTTGGTGGGGAAAGCAACTCGTTGGCACACCTTCAGTGCACAAAGCAACCCGTTGGCATGATCGTTAAGTACCTTCGGTCCAAAAAACTAATCGTTGATCATCTTCAATGGGAAACACAACCCATTGTAATAACTTCAATAGGCAAAATAGCCCGTTGGTACGGTCGGTAGGCACCTTCGATGTGAAAGACAGCCCGTTGGGCTTGTTCGATGGGAAACACAGCCTATTGACACATTTTTGATGGACAAAACAACCCATTAGAAGACCTTTGGTGGGAAAAAATAGCACGTTGGCACACCTATAGATGGCAAAACAGCCCGCTAACAACGTCGCTAGGTGCCTTCGATGGGAAAACTATCTGTGGGGCACCGTCGGTGGGAAAAACAGCTCGTTGATACACTTAGTGGCCAAAACAGCCCATTGGCACAGTTGCTAGGCATTTAAGGTGGGAAAAACAGTCCGTTGGGCACCTTCAGTGGGAAAATAGCCCATTGGTGGAGCTTCGATAGGTAAAATAGCCCGATGGCACACCTCCAGTAGGCAATACAGCCCGTTGACATGGTCGCTAGGCACCTTCGGTGGGAAAAACATCTTGTTGCCACATCTTTCATAGGCAAAAGAGCCCATTGGCACATCTTTGGTGGGGAAAGCAACCTGTTGGCACACCTTCAGTGCTCAAAGCAACCTGTTGGCATGATCGTTAAGTACCTTCGGTTGAAAAAACTACTCGTTGGGCATCTTCGGTGGGAAACATAGCCCATTGTCACACATTTGATGGGCAAAACAACCTGTTGGCATGGTCTATAGGCACCTTTGATGTGAAAAATAGCCTATTGGGCTTCTTCGATGGGAAACACAACCCGTTGGCACATTCTTGGCAGGTAAAACAGCCTATTGAGATGGTTGCTAGGCACCTTTGGTGAGAAAAATAGCTCGTTAGAACACCTTTGTAGGGAAAAACAACACGTTGGTAATCATTCGATGGGAAAAACTGCCCATTGGCACACTTTTGATGGGAAAAGCAGTAAGTTGGCACGTTTGCATGATTGCTAGGCACCTTCAGTAGGAAAAACAGCACGTTGGCACGATCTATAAGCACCATCAGTGGGTAAAATAGCCCGTTGGCACGGTCGCTACGCACCTTTGGTGGGAAAACAGTCCATTGGGCACCTTCAATGGGAAAAACAGCACAATGGCACACCTTCAGTGAGAAAAATAGCTTGTTGGCACACCTCCGATGGGAAACACAGCCTGTTGGCACACCATCGGTGGGTAAAATAGCACATTGGCAAAGTCGCTAGCTGCCTTCAGTGGGAAAAACTATTTACGGGGCATCTTTGTTAGGAAAAACAACCCGTTAGCACACATTCGAAGGCCAAAATAGCCCATTAGCATGGTGGCTAGGCACCTTAGGTGGGAACAATAGCCTATTGACACACTTTCGGTTAGTAAAACAGTTGATTGGCACATCTTTGGTAGGCAAAATAGCTCGTGGCACACCTTTAGTTGGCAAAACAATTCATTGGTATGGTCGCTTGGCACCTTCGGTGGGAAAACAGTATATGGCGGATATTTGGAAAGAAAAATAGCCCGTTGGCATGATCACTAGGAACCTTAGGTGGCAAAAACAGTCCCTTATCACACCTTCAAGAGGCAAAACAGTCCATTAGCACACCTTTGGTGGGCAAAACAATCTGTTGGCACAGTCGTTAGGCACCTTTGGTGGGCAAAATAGGCCATTAGGCACCTTCGATGAGAAACGCAACCCGTTAGTACCCCTTCGGTGGGCAAAAAAAATGGTTGGCAAGGTCGTAAGTCCCTTCGGTGGGAAAAACAATATATGGGGCTTCTTCAGTGAGAAAAATAAACTGTTGGCGTACATTCGGTAATAAAAATAAGTTGTTGACATTATCGCTAGGTGCCTTCGATGGGAAAAACAGTCCATTGGGCACCTTCGATGTGAAAAATAGCCCGTTGCTGCACTTTTGGTGGCCAAAGCATCTCGTTGGCACAGTTGCTAGGCATCTTAGGTGGGAAAAACAATCCGTTGGGCTCCTTTGGTGGGCAAAATAGCCCGCTGGCATACCTTTGGTAGGCAAAATAGTCCGTTGGCACGTCACCGGTGGGCAGTACAACCCTTTGACACAGTCGCTAGGCATCTTCGATGGGAAAAGCAGCTCATTGGCACATCTTTGATAGGTAAAAGAGCTCGTTAGCACACCTTTGGTGGGCAAAACGGTCCATTGGCACATCTTCGGCACACAAAATAGCCTATTGGCACGATCGTTAAACAACTTTGGTAGGAAAAACAGCCCGCTAGGCACCTTTGGTAGGAAACACAACTCATTAGCATACCTTCGATGGACAAAATAGCTCGTTGCCATAGTTGCTAGGCATCTTTGGTGGGAAAAATAACCCGTTGGCACACCTTCGGTAGGAAAAACATCAAGTTGAAACGGTCGGTAGGCACCTTCGGTGGGCAAAATAGCACATTGGCATGGTCACTAGGCACTTGCAGTGGGAAAAACTACCCATTGTCACACCTTCGGAGGGAAAAATAGCACATTGGCACACTTTTGGTGGGAATAATGGCCCATTGGCACACCTTTGATGGGAAAAACAGCACGTTAGAATGTTGGCATGGTTGTTAGGCACCTTCAATGAGAAAAACAACCCATTGGCACAACTTCGGTGGGAAAAGCAACACGTTGACATGGTCGATAGGTACCTTCAGTGTGAAAAACAGCTCATTGCGCACCATCGGTGTGAAACACAGCACATTGACACACCCTCAGTGAGCAAAACAGTCAATTGACCAATCACTAGGCACCTTCGATGGGAAAAATAGTCCGTTGGGCACCTTCAATGGGAAAAACAACACGTTGGCACACCTTCGGTAGGAAAAACAACCTGTTGGCACACCTGTGGTTGGAAACACAATCTGTTGACGTACCTTCGTTGGGCAAAACATCTCGTTGCCAAAGTCGCTAGCAGCCTTCGGTGAGAAAAACAGTCCGTGGGGCACCTTCGATGGGAAAAACAGCCCGCTAGCATACATTTGGCGACCAAAATAGCCTATTGGCATGGTCGTTAGGCACCTTAGGTGGGTAAAACAGCCAGTTGGCACACCTTCAGCAGGCAAAACTGCTTGTTGGCACACCTTTGGTCCATAAAATAATCATTTGGTGCACCTTCGTTGGGTAAAATAACCCGTTGGCACAGTCGTTGGGCACCTTCGGTAGGAAATACATGTCGTGGCTGAGATTTAGTGGGAAAAATTGTCCATTAGCAGACATTCGGTGGTTAAAACAACCCTTTGACATGATTGCTAAACACCTTCGGTCGAAAAAACTACTCGTTGGGCATCTTCAGTGGGAAACACAGGCCGTTGTCACACTTTCGATGGGTAAAACAACCTTTTGGCACAGTTGCTAGGCACCTTCCATGCGAAAGATAGCCCGTTAGGCTTGTTCGATAGGAAACACAGCCTGTTGGCACATTTTTGGAGGGCAAAACAGCCTGTTGACATAGTTACTGGGCAACTTTGGTGGGAAAAAGAGTCCGTTAGAACACCTTTGGTGGGGAAAACAGCACGTTGGCAATCCTTTGTTGGGAAAAACTGCCCATTGGCACACCTTCGATGGGAAAAGCAGCATGTTGGCATGTTTGCACAATCACTAGGCACCTTCGATGAGAAAAACAAAACATTGGCACAATCGATAGGTAGCATTGGTAGGTAAAATAGCCCATTGGCATGGTTGCTAGGCACCTTAGGTAGGAAAAACAGTCTGTTGTGCACCTTTGGTGGGAAAAACAACACATTGGCACACCTTCAGTGAGAAAAATAGCTTGTTGGCACACCTTTGGTGGGAAACACAACCTATTGGCACACCATTAATAGGTAAAATAGCCTATTGGTAAAGTTGATAGCTGCCTTCAGTGGGAAAAATAGTCCATGGGCCATCTTCGTTAGGAAAAATAGGTCGTTGGCACACATTCAGTAGGCAAAATAGCCCGTTGGCATGGTCGCTAGGCACTTTAGGTGGGAACAACAGCCCATTGGCACACCTTCGATTGTCAAAATAATCGATTGGCGCACCTTCGATAGGCAAAATAGTCTATTGGCACACCTTCAGTGGGCAAAACAACTTATTGGTATAGTCGCTAGGCACCTTCGGTGGGAAAACAATCTATGGCAGACATTCGGTGGAAAAAATAGCCCATTGGCACGATAACTAGGCACCTTAGGTGGTAAAAACAGTCCCTTGCCACACCTTCGGGAGGCAAAATAGCCTATTGGCACACCTTCAGTGGGCAAAACAACCTGTTAGCACGGTCGTTAGGCATCTTCGGTGGGCAAAATATCCTATTAGGCACCTTTGGTGAGAAACACAACCCGTTGGCACCCTTTCAGTAGGCAAAACAACCCGTTGGCAAGGTTGCTAGGTGCCTTCGATGGGAAAAATAATCCGTAGGGCCTCTTCGGTTAGAAAAACAAACCGTTGGCATATATTCGGTAACCAAAATAAATTGTTGGCACTGTCACTAGGCACCTTAGGTGGCAAAAATAGTTCATTAGGCATCTTCGATGGAAAAACAACCCATTGACACACTTTTGACAGGCAAAACAACCCATTGGCACACCCTCAATGGGCAAAATATCTCGTTGGCAAAGTTGCTAGGTGCCTTTGATGGGAAAAACTATCCATGGGGTAACTTCAATGGGAAAAAAAGCCCTTTGGTGCACTTTTGGTGCTCAAAATAGCTCATTGCCACGGTTGCTAGGCACCTTAGGTAGGAAAAACTATCTGTTGGGCACCTTCAGTGGGAAAAATAGCCCGTTGGCACAGTCGCTAGGCATCTTTAGTGGGAAAAGCAGCTCGTTGGCACATCTTTGGTAGGAAAAATAGCCCATTGGCACACCTTTGGTTGGCAAAATAGTCCGTTGGCACATCTTTTGTGCGTAAAACAACCTATTGCCACGATCGCTAAGCAACTTTGATAGGAAAAAAAACCCATTGGGCACCATTGGCTGGAAACACAGCTCATTGGCACACCTTTGATGGGCAAAATAGCTCGTTGACATGGTTGCTAGGCACCTTCGATGGGAAAATAACCCATTGGCACACCTTCTATGGGACAAACAACAAGCTGGCACAATCGATAGGCATCTTCAGTCAGAAAAATAGCACGTTGGCTTGGTTACTAGACATATTCAGTGGGAAAACTGCCCGTTGGCACACCATCGGTGGGAAAAACAACACGTTGGCACACCTTTAGTGGTAAAAACAACCCGTTGGCTCACCTTTGATGGGAAAAATTGCACGTTGGCATGTTGGCATCATTGCTAGGCACCTTCAATGGGAAAAACAGCCCATTGGCACACCTTAGGTGAGAAAAATAGCATATTGGCACGTCGATAGGCACCTTCGGTGTGAGAAATAGCCCGTCGCACACCATCGGTGGGAAACACAGCCCGTTGGTACATCTTCAGTGAGCAAAATAGCTAGTTGACAGGGTCACTAGCACCTTCGGTGGGAAAAACAACACATTGGCACACCTTCGGTGGGAAAAGAAGCCTGTTGGCACACCTTCGGTGGGAAACACAATCTATTGGTACACCTTCGGCGGGAAAAATAACCCATTGACACACCTTCAGGAAGAAAAATAGCCATTTGGCACAGCTTCGGTGGGCAAAATAGCCTATTGATACGGTCGCTTGGCACCTTTGTTGGGCTTCTTGAGTGGGAAACACAACCCACTAGAACGATCTATAGGTAACTTCGAAGGGATAAATTGCCTGCTGACACTATAGCGAGGTACCTTAGTTAGGAAAAATAGTTCGTTAGGCACCTTCGATGGGAAAAATAGCACGTTGGCACGCCTTTGATGGGAAAAATAGCTCGTTGGCACACCTTCAGTGGGAAAAGAAAACGTTGACACGGTCGCTAGGCACCTTCGGTGGGAGAAATAGGCTGTTGGCACACCTTCGGTGGGAAAAACGTCACGTTGGCACACCTTGAGTGGGAAAAACAGCACATTGGCATGTTGGCATCGTTGTTGGGTACCTTCAATGGAAAAAACAACCCATTGGCACACTTTTGATGGGACAAACACGTTGGCACGTTGGCACGCCTTCGATGAGAAAAACAGCCCATTGGACGTACTCGATAGGAAACACAACCCATTGGCACACCTTCGTTGGCTAGAACAGCTTATTGACATGGTCACTAGGCACCTTCAGTGATAAAACAGTCCGTTAGGCACCTTTGGTGAACAAATAGTCCGTTGGCACACCTTTGGATGGTAAAAAAGCCCGCTTGCAAAGTCGCTAGGTGCCTTCGTTGGGAAAAACTATTCGTGGTGCACCTTCTGTAGGAAAACCAGCCCGTTGGTACACTTTCGATGACCAAAATAGCCTGTTGGCATGGTCGCTAGGCATTTAAGGTGGGAAAAATAGTCTGTTGGGCACCTTCAGTTGGAAAACAACCCGTTGGCAGGACTTCGGTAGGCACAATAGCCCGATGGCATACCTTCGGTAAGCAATACAGCCCGTTGACACAATCACTAGACAACTTCGAAGGGGAAAATAGCTCGTTGCCATATCTTTCATAGACAAAGGAGCCCATTGGCAACCTATTGGGCTTCTTCGATGGGAAACACAACCAGTTGGCACATTTTTGGTGGGTAAAATAGTCTGTTGACATTGTTGCTAGGCACCTTTGGTGGGAAAAATAGTCCGTTAGAACACCTTTGGAGGGAAAAATAGCATGTTGGCAATCATTTAGCGGGAAAAACTATCCGTTGGCACACCTTCGATGGGAAAAGTAGCATGTTGGCATGTTTGCACGATCGTTAGGTGCCTTAAGTGGGAAAAATAGCACGTTGGCACGATCGATAGGCACCATCGGTGGGCAAAATAGCCAGTTGGCACGGTCACTAGGCACCTTAGGTTGGAAAAACAGTTTGCTGGGCACCTTCAATGGGAAAAACACCACAATGGTAGACCTTCAGTGAAAAAAATAGCCTATTGGCACACCTTTGGTAGGAAAAACAACCTATTGGCACACCATTGGTGGTTAAAATAGATTGTTGGCAAAGTCGATAGCTTCCTTCAGTGGGAAAAATAGTCCATGGGGCATCTTCGTTGGGAAAAACAGCCTGTTGGCACACATTCGGTGGAAAAAATAGCCCGTTGGCATGGTCACTAGGCACTTTAGGTGGGAAGAACAACACGTTGGCACACCTTCGGTTGGCAAAACAGTCAATTGCCACACCTTCGGTAGGCAAAATAATCCGTTGGCACATCTTCAGTGGCCAAAATAGCCCATTGGTATGGTCATTAGGCACCTTCAGTGGGAAAACATTCTGTGGCGGACATTCTATGGAAAAAATAGCCCATTGGCATAGTAACTAGGCACCTTAGGTGGTAAAAACAGTCCGTTGCCACACCTTCAGGAGGCAAAACTGCCTATTGGCACACCTTCGGTGGGCGAAACAACCTGTTGGCACTATCACTAAGCACCTTCGGTGGGCAAAATAGCCCATTTGGCACCTTCGGTGACAAACACAACCCGTTGGCAACCCTTCGGTGGGCAAAACAACCCGGTGGCAAGGTCGCTAGGTGCCTTAGGTGGGAAAAACAGTCCGTGTTGCCTCTTCGATGATAAAAACAGACCGTTGGCGCACATTCGGTAACCAAAATACGTTGTTGACACTGTTGCTAGGCACCTTAGGTGGCAAAAATAGTCCGTGGCATACCGTCAATTGAAAAACAACTCGTTGGCACACTTTTGATAGGCAAAATAGCCCATTGGCACACCTTCAGTGGGCAAAACATCCCGTTGGCAAAGTCACTAGGTTCCATCAAAGGGAAAAATAGCCCGTTGGTGCATTTTTGGTGGCCAAAGCAGCTCGTTGGCACGGTTGGTAGGCACCTTAGGTGGGAAAACAATCCGTTGGGTACCTTCGGTGGGAAAACAGCCCGTTGGCACATCTTTGGAAGGCAAAATATCCTGTTGGCACACCTCCGGTGGGCAGTATAGCCCGTTGGCACAGTCGTTAGGCATCTTCAGTGGGAAAATCAACTCGTTGGCACATGTTTGGTTGGCAAAATAGTTCGTTGGCACATCTTCTGTGCGAAAAAAAGCCTGTTGGCACGATCGCTAAGCAACTTTGATAGGAAAAACAACCTGTTGGGCACCTTTGGTAGGAAGCACAGCTCGTTGGCACACCTTTGATGGGAAAAATAGCTCATTGGCACGGTTGCTAGGCACCTTCAGTGGGAAAAACAACCCATTGGCACAACTTCAGTAGGAAAAACAACACATTGGCATGGTCGGTAGGCACCTTTGGTGGGCAAAATAGCCCGTTGGCACGATCACTAGTCACCTTCGATGGGCAAAATAGCCCGTTGGCACGATCACTAGGCACCTTCGTGGGAAAAACTGCCCGTTGGCACACATTCGGAGGGAAAAACAACACAATGGCACAACTTCGATGGGAAAAACGGCACATTGGCACACCTTCGATGGGAAAACAGCACGTTGGCATGTTGGCATCATTGCTGGGCACCTTTAGTGGGAAAAATAGCCCATTGGCACACCTTTGGTAGGAAAAGTAGCACGTTGGCACATCGATAGGCAATTTCGGCGTGAAAAATAGCCCATTGTACACCACAGGTTGGAAACATAGCCCATTGGCACACTTCGATGAGCAAAACAGCCAGTTGACACGGTTACTAGGCACCTTCGGTGGGAAAAATAGTCCATTGGGCACCTTCGGTGAGAAAAACAACACATTAGCACACCTTCAGTGAGAAAAATAGCCTGTTGGCACACCTTTGGTGGGAAACATAGCCTGTTGACACACCATCGATGGGTAAAATAGCCCGTTGGCAAAGTCGCTAGCTGCCTTCGGTGGGAAAAACTATCCATGGGCTATTTTGGTTGGGAAAAACAACCCGTTGGCACACATTCGGTGGCCAAAATAGCCCGTTGGCATGGTGGCTAGGCACCTTAGGTGGGAACAGCAGCCTGTTGACACACCTTCGGTTGGTAAAACAGCCAATTGGCACAACTTTGGTGGCAAAACAACCAATTGGCACACCTTTAGTGGGCCAAACAACTCATTGGTATGGCCGTTAGGCACTTTCGATGGGAAAATAGTCTACGCGAACATTCGGCGGGAAAAATAGCTCGTTGGCAAGATCACTAGGCACCATAGGTGGTAAAAGCAATCCCCTACTACACCTTCGAGAGGCAAAACAACCCATTGCCACACCTTCGATGGGCAAAACAACCTATTGGCATGGTTTCGAGGCACCTTCGATGAGCAAAATAGCCCGTTGGGCACCTTCTGTTACAAACACAACCCGTTGGCACCCATTCATTAGGTAAAACAACCCGTTGGCAAGGTCGCTAAGTGCCTTCAGTGGGAAAATCAGTTAGTAGGGCATCTTCGGTGAGAAAAACAAACCGTTTGTACACATTTAGTAACCAAAATAAGTTGTTGGCATCATCGCTAGACACCTTAGGTGGCAAAAACAGTCCATTGGGCACTTTCGATGGAAAAACAACCCGTTGGCACATTTTTGATAGACAAAATAGCCTATTGGCACACCTTCGATGGGCAAAACATCCCACTGTAAATTCGCTAGGTACCTTCGTTGGGAAAAACAATCCATGGCGCATCTTTAGAGTGAAAAACAATCTATTGGTGCACTTTGGTGCCCAAAATAGCTCGTTGGCACAGTTGCTAGGCACCTTAGGTGGGAAAAACAATCCATTGGGCACCTTCGATGGGCAAAACAACCCATTGGCACACCTTTGGTAGGCAAAACAACCCATCGACACACCTCCGGTGGGCAGTACAGTCCGTTGGCATAGTCGTTAGGCATCTTTGGCGGGAAAAGCAGCTCATTGGCACATCTTTCGTGGGCAAAAGAGTCCGTTGGCACACCTTTGGTGGGCAAAACGGTCCATTGGCGCATCTTCGGTGCCCAAAACAGTCTGTTGGCACGATCGCTAAGTAACTTTGCTAGGAAAAACAGCCCATTGGGCACCTTTGGGGTGGGAAACATAGCTCATTGGCATACCTTCGATGAGCAAAACAGCTCGTTGCCACAGTTGCTAGGCACCTTCGGTGGGAAAAATAACCTATTGGCATACCTTCGGTGGGAAAAACAACATGTTGGCACGGTCAATACGCATCTTCAATTGGTAAAATAACACGTTGGCATGGTCGCTAAGCACCTTCGGTAGGAAAAACTGCCCGTTGGCACACCTTTGATGGGAAAAATAGCACGTTGGCATGTTGGCATCGTTCTTAGGAACCTTCAATGGGAAAAACAGGGCACATCTTTAGTGGGAAAAATAACACATTGGCATGGCTGATAGGCACCATCGGTGTGAAAAATAGCCCATTGCGCACCATCGGTTGGAGACACAGTCCGTTGGCACACGCTTGGTGAGCAAAGTAGTCAGTTGACATAGTCACTAGGCACCTTCAGTGGGAAAAACAGTCCATTGGGCACCTTTGGTGGGAAAAACAACATGTTGGCACACCTTCGGTGGGGAAAACAGCCTATTGGCACACCTTGGGTGGGAAACACAGTTTGTTGGCACACCTATGATGGGAAAAACAGCCCGCTAGCAGACATTTGGCAGCCAAAATAGCCCATTGGCATAGTCGTTGGGCATCTTAAATGGATGAAATAGCCCGTTGGCACACCTTCAGTAGGCAAAACAGCTTGTTGGCACACCTTTGGTCTGTAAAACAATCATTTGGCACACCTTCAGTGGGCAAAATAACCCGTTGGCATAGTCATTAGGCACCTTCGGTGGGAAAAACACGTCGTGGTAGATATTCAGTGGGAAAAAATGTCTGTCGGTAGACATTCGGTGGGAAAAATAGTCCGTGGCAATGTCGCCAGGTGCTTATGGTGACAAAAATAGCTCGTCGGCACGGTGGTTATGCACATTAGGTGGCAAAAAATGTCTGTTAGGCACATTCGGTGGAAAAACAACCCACTCACACACCTTTAGTAGGCAAAACAGCCCGTTGGCAAACCTTCGGTGGGCAGAACAGCCCATGGGCAAAGTCACTAGCTGCCTTCGATGGAAAAGACAGTCTATGGGGCAGCTTCGGTGGGAAAAACAACCCATTGGTGCACTTTCGATCTACAAAACAGCCCGTTGGCACAGTCGCTAAGCACCTTAGGTGGGAAAAACAATCCGTTGGCACAACTTTGGCAAGAAAAAGAGCACATTGGCAATCCTTCGGTGGGAAAAGCTGCCTGTTGACACAACTTTGATGCGAAAAGCAACACATTGCCACAATCGCTAGGCACCTTTGATAGGAAAACTAGCCCATTGCCACACCTTCTGTGGGAAAAACAACACGTTGGCACGATCGATAGGCACCTTTAGTATGTAAAATAGCTTGTTGGCATGGCTGCTAGGCACCTTAGGTAGGAAAAACTGTCCATTGGGCACCTTGAGTGAGAAAAATAGCACGTTGGCACACCTTCAGTGGGAAAATATCCTGTTAGCACACCTTTGGTGGGAAACATAACCCATTGGCACAACTTTGGTGGGCAAAACAGACCGTTGGCAAAGTCGTTAGCTACCTTCAGTGGGAAACCCAATTTGTCATGCACCTTTGGTAGGAAAAACAGCCCATTGGCACACATTCTATAGGAAAAACAATCCGTAGGGTACATTCAGTGGGAAAAACATCTCATTGACGCACTTTCGGTGACCAAAATAACCCGTTGACATGGTCACTAGGCATTTTAGGTGGGAATAACAGCCCATTGGCACACCTTCCATGGGAAAACTAGCTCATTGGAAACTTCGGTGGAAGAATATGCTGTGGTAGACATTCAGTTGGAAAAATAGCCCTTTAGTACAATCGCTAGTCAACTTCAGTGGGCAAAATGGCCCGTTGGGCACCTTGGTGGGAAACGCAGCCCGTTGGCACACCTTCGGTGGGTAAAACAATCTGTTGGCAAAATCGCTAGGTGCTTTTGATGGGAAAAACAGTTTGCGGGGTAGCTTCAGTGTGAAAAATAGCCCGTTGGTGCACATTCGATGGCCAAAATAGCCTATTGACACGGTCACTATGCATATTAGGTGGTAAAAACTATTTGTTAAGCACATTCGGTGGAAAAAATAGCCCATTGGCACACCTTCGGTAGGTAAAACAGCCCATTAGCACACCTTCAGTATGTAAAACATCTCATTAGCAAAGTTGTTGGTGCCTTCGATGGGAAAAATAGTCCATAGGGCAACTTCGGTGGGAAAAACAACCCATTGGTGCACTTTCAGTCCACAAAATCACCCGTTAGCATGGTTGTTAGGCACCTTAGGTGGGAAAAACAATTCGCTGGGCACCTTCGATGGGAAAACAACCTGTTGGCACACAGTCGATAGGCAAAATAGCTCGTTGGCACAGCTTTGGTGGAAAAACATCACATTACCAATCCTTCAGTGGGAAAAACTACCCGTTGGCATACCTTTGACAAGAAAAGCAACACGTTGGCACAATTGCTAGGCACCTTCAGTGCAAAAACTAGCCTATTGGCACACCTTCGGTGGGACAAAAACATGTTGGCACGGTCAACAGGCACCTTTGGTGTGTAAAATAGCCCTTTGGCATGGTCGTTAGGCACCTTAGGTGGGAAAAACTATCCGTTAGCACCTCCGGTGAGAAAAACAGCATGTTGGAACACCTTCAGTGGGAAAAACGACCTGTTGACACACCTTTGGTGGGAAACACAGCTCGTTGGCACACCTTTGGTAGGCAAAACAGCCCGTTGTAAAGTCGCTAGCTGCCTTGGATGGACAAAACAATCCGTGGGGCACCTTCAGTGGGAAAAATAGCCCTTTGGTGCACATTCGATGGGAAAAACAATCCATAGGGCACATTCATTGGTAAAAGTAGCCCATTGGCACAATTTTGGCAGTCAAAATAGCCTATTAGCATAGTCGCTAGGCACCTTAGGTGGGAAAAACAACCCATTGGCATGCGTTCGGTAAGCAAAAATAGCTCATTGGCATACCTTTAGTGGCAAAAAAACACATTTACAAGGTTGCTAGGCACCTTCGGTGGGAGAAACAGGCCATTGGCACACCTTCGGTGGGAAAAATAATACATTGGCACACATTGGGTATAAACAGCCTATTGGCACACCTTTAATGGGAAACACAGTCTATTGACACACCGTTGGTAGGCAAAACAGTCTATTGGCAAAGTTGCTAGCTACCTTTGGAGGGAAAAATAGTCCATGGGGAACCTACGATGGGAAAAACAGCCTGTTAGCACATATTTGGTGACCAAAATAGCCCATTGGCATGGTTGCTAGGCATCTTAGGTGGGTAAAACAGCCCATTGACACACCTTCGGTAGGCAAAATAGCCTTTTGGCTCACCTTTGATCAGTAAAACAGTAATTTGGCATACCTTCGGTGGGCAAAATAACCCGTTGACACAGTCATTAGGCACCTTCAGTGGGAAAAACATGTCGTGGCAGACGTTCAGTGGGAAAAATAGTTCATTGGCATGGTAGCTAGGCACCTTAGGTAGCAAAAACAATTAGTTGGGCACCTTCGGCCAAATAGCCAGTTGGCTTAGTCGTTAACCACCTAGGTGGGAAAAAAAGTAAGTTGGCACACCTTTGATAGACAAAACAGCCCGTCGGCACATCTTTAGTGGACAAAATAGCCCGTTGGTATAGTCATTAGGCACATTCAGCGGGAAGACATTCCGTGGCAAACATTCAGCAGGAAAAATAGGCCATTGACATGGTCACTAGGCACCTTAGGTGGCAAAAATAGTTAGTTGGGCACCTTTGGTGGGAAAAATAGCTCTTGCCACACCTTCGGGAGGCAAAACAGTCCATTGGCACACCTTCGGTGGGTAAAACAACCTTTTTCCACGGTCACGATGCACCTTCGATAGGCAAAACAACTCATTGGTGCCCCTTAAGTGGGCAAAACAACTCGTTGGCAAGGTCGCTAGGTGTCTTCGGTGGGAAAAACAATCCACAGGGCATCTTCGGTGAGAAAAATAGACCGTTAGTGCACATTTGGTAACCAAAATAAGTTGTTGGCATGGTCGCTAGGCACCTTAGGTGACACAAACAGTTTGTTCAGCACCTTTCCTGAAAAACAACCTGTTGGAACATTTTTAGTAGGTTAAACAACTCGTTGGTACACTTTTGGTGGGCAAAACAGCTCGTTGGTAAAGTTGCTATGTGCCTTCGATGGGAAAAGTAGTCGGTGGTGCACTTTTTGTGGCCAAAACAGCTGGTTGGCGTGATTGCTAGGCACCTTAGGTGGGAAAAACAATCTGTTGTACACCTTCAGTGGGAAAAATGGCCCATTGGCACACCTTTGGTAGACAAAACAGCCAGTAGGCACACCTCCAGTAGGCAGTACAGCCCATTGGCATAGTGACTAGGCATCTTTGATGGGAAAAGTAGCTCGTTGGCACATCTTTGGTAGGCAAAACAACCAGTTGGCTCACCTTTGGTGCCTAGCCCGTTGGCACATCTTTGGTACTCAACTTTGATGGGAAAAATAGCCCGTTGGGTATCTTTGGTGGGAAACACAGCTCTTTGGCACACCTTTAATGGACAAAACAGCTCTTTGGCACTGTTGCTAGGCACATTTGGTGGGAAAAATAACCCATTGGCATACCTTCTGTGGGAAAAACAACAAGTTGGCACAATCGATAGGTACCTTCAGTGGGCAAAATAATACATTAGCACGGTCACTAGGCACCTTCGTTGGCACACATTCGGTGGGAAAAACAACTTGTTGGCACACCTTGGGTAGGAAAAACAACCCGTTAGCACACCTTTGATAGGCAAAACAACTAGTTGACACAGTTAGTAGGCACCTTCAGTGGAAAAAAGTCCGTTGGGCACCTTGGGTGGGAAAAACAACACATTGGCACACCTGCAATGGGAAAAATAGCTTATTGGAACACCTTCGGTGGGAAACACAATCTGTTGGCACACCTTCGGTGGGCAAAACAGCCAGTTGGCAAGGTCACTAGCTTTTTTCGGTGGGAAAATAATCCGTGGGGTATCTTTAATGGGAAAAATAGAACATTAGCATACATTTGACAGCCAAAATAGCTCATTGGCATCGTCACTAGGCACCTTAGGTGGATAAAATAGCCAATTGGCACATCTTCAGTAGACAAAATAGCCTGTTGGCATAGCTTCAGTCTACAAAACAACCATTTGGTATACCTTCGGTGGGTAAAATAACCCGTTGGCATAGTTGTTAGGCACCTTCGGTGGGAAAAACATGTCATGGCAGACATTTAGTGGGAAAATAGTCTGTTGGCAGACGTTTGGTGGGAAAAATAGTCCATGGGAAACACAGTCTGTTGGCATAACTTTGGTGGGAAAAACAGCATGTTGGCAAAGTCGCTAACTGCCTTCGGTAGGAAAAATAGTCCATGGGGAACCATCGATGGGAAAAATAGCTTTGTTAGCACATATTCGGAGACCAAAATAGCCCATTGGCATGGTCGCTAGGCACCTTAGGTGGGTAAAACAACCCGTTGGCACACCTTTGGCAGGCAAAACAGCCT
The DNA here is from genome assembly GCA_026874005.2 of Erythroxylum coriaceum. Classification (NCBI taxonomy): domain Eukaryota; kingdom Viridiplantae; phylum Streptophyta; class Magnoliopsida; order Malpighiales; family Erythroxylaceae; genus Erythroxylum; species Erythroxylum coriaceum. The sequence goes on along the minus strand of JANQAP020096921.1, from coordinate 4,097 downwards.
TTTGGCATACCTTTGGTCTGCAAAACAGCAATTTGGCAAACTTTTGGTGGGCGAAATAACCCGTTGGCAAAGTCATTAGGCACCTTCGATGGGAAAAACATGTCGCGGTAGACATTCAGTGGGAAAAATAGTCAGTTAGAACGGTCGCTAGGCACCTTTGGTGGCAAAAACAATTAATTGGGCACCTTCGGTGGGCAAAACATCCTGTTGGTACGGTCATTAGGAACCTTTGTTGGGCACCTTGAGTAGGAAACACAACCTGTTGACACGATCTATAGGCACCTGTTATGGGACAAATAGTTCGCTGGCGCGGTAGCCAGGCCTAGCTGGGAAAAACAGTTCGTTGGGCACCTTTGGTGTGAAAAACAGCACGTTGTCACACCTTCAGTGAGAAAAATAGCTCGTTGGCACACCTTTAGTGGGAAAAAAGCACATTGGCATGGTCGCTAGGTGCCTTCTGTGAGAAAAACAACACATTGGCACACCTTGAGTGAGAGAAACAGCCTGTTGGCACACCTTTGATGGGAAAAATAGAACGTTGGCACGTTGACACACCTTCGATGAGAAAAATAGCTAGTTGGACACCCTCGGTGGGAAATACAACCAGTTGGCACACCTTCGGTAGGTAGAATAGCCTACTGGCATTGTCACTAGGAGCCTTCAGTGGTAAAATAGTCTGTTAGGAACCTTTAGTGGACAATCAGCCCATTGGCACACCTTCGGATGGCAAAACAACCCGTTGGCAAAGTCACTAGGTGCCTTCAATGGGAAAAACTATCCGTGGGGCACCTTTGGTGGGAAAAACAGTACGTTGGTACACTTTTGGTGGCCAAAATAGCCCATTGGTATAGTTGCTAGGTGTTTAAGGTGGAAAAACTAGTCCATTGGGCACCTTCAGTGGGAAAACAACCCGTTGACACAAATTTGTTATGCAAAATAGCCCGATGGCATGCCTCTGGTGGGCAATACAGCCTGTTGGCAAGATTGCTAGGCACCTCTCGTGGGAGAAACAACTCGTTGGCACATCTTTGGTAGACAAAAGACCCCGTTGGCACATCTTTGGTGAGCAAAGCAACTCGTTGGGATAGCTTCGATGCGCAAAACAGCCCGTTGGCATGATCACCAAACACCTTTGGTTGAAAAAACTACTCGTTGGGCATCTTCGATGGGAAACACAGTCCGTTGTCACACCTTCGATGGGCAAAACAACCCGTTGGTATGGTCGCTAGGCACCATTGGTGTGAAAGACAGCCCGCTGGGCTTGTTTGATGGGAAGCACAGCCTGTTGGCAAATTTTTTGTGGGCAAAACAGGCTATTGACATGATTGCTAGGCACCTTAGGTCGGAAAAATAGTCGGTTAGAACACCTTTGGTGGGAAAAACAACACGTTGGCAATACCGATGGGAAAAACTGCACGTTGGTAATACTTCGATGGGTAAAATAGCCCATTGGCAAAGTCTTTAAATGCCTTTAGTGGGAAAAATAGTCCATAGGGCACCTTTGACAGGAAAAATAGCCCGTTGGCACACATTCGGTGGCCAAAATAGCCCGTTGGCAGGGTCGCTAGGCACCTTAGATGGGAAAAATAACCCATTGGCACATCTACGATGGGAAAAACAACACGTTGGCATAGTCGATAGGCACCTTCAATTGGCAAAATAGCACATTGGCAAGATTGTTGTGTACCTTTGGTGGGAAACACAGTCCGTTGGCACACCTTTGGTGGGAAAAACAACTCGTTGGCCCACCTTGGGTGGGAAAAACATCCCATTGGCACACTTTTGATACAGCACGTTGGCATGTTGGTATCATTGCTGGGCACCTTCAGTGGGAAAAACAACCCATTAGCTCACCTTTGGTGCAAAAAACAACACGTTGGCATGGTCGATAGGCACCTTCGGTGTGAAAAATAACTCATTGCGCACTATCGGTGGGAAACACAGCCCGTTGGCACACCTTCGAAGGGTTAAACTGCCAGTTGACATAGTCAATAGGCACCTTTGGTGGGAAAAACAGTCCGTTAGGCACCTTGGGTGGGAAAAACGACACGTCGGCATACTTTTGGTGGGGAAAACAGCCTATTGGCAGACCTTCAGTGGGAAACACAGTTCGTTGGCACACCTTCGGTGGGAAAAATAGCATATTGGCAAAGTCACTAGCTACCTTCGGTGGTAAAAACAATCTGTGGGGCACCTTCGGTGGGAAAAACAGTCCGTTAGCACACATTCATCTACAAAAATAGCCCATTGGCGTACTCGCTAGGCACCTTAGGTGGGTAAAACAACCTGTTGGCACACCTTTGTAGGCAAAACAACCTATTGGCACATGTTCGATCCGTAAAACAGCCATTTGGAACACTTTTGGTAGGCAAAATAACCCATTGGCATAACTATTAGGCACCTTTGGTGGGAAAAACTTGTCGTGGCAGACATTTGGTGGGAAAAATAGTCCATTGACACGGTTGCTAGGCACCTTAGGTGACAAAAATAATTAGTTAGGCACCTTCGGCGAAAAAATAGCCCATTGGCACACCTTCAGGAAGAAAAATAGGCAGTTGGCACAGCTTCGGTGGGCAAAACAGCCTGTTGGTACGATCGCTGGGCTCCTTCAGTGGGCAAATTAGCCCGTTGGGCACCTTGAGTGGGAAACATAGCCCGTTGGCATGATCTATAGGCAACTTCGATGGGACAAATACCCTGCTAGCATGGTAGCCAGGAACCTTAGCTGGGAAAAACAGTCCATTGGGCACTTTCAATGGGAAAAATAGAATGTTGGCACACCTTTGGTGGGAAAAATAACTCGTTGACACACCTTCAGTGGAATGGTCGCTAAGCATCGTCAGTGGGAGAAACAAGTCGTTGGCACAACTTTGGTGGGAAAAACAACGCATTGACACATCTTGGGTGGGAAAAATGCCCATTGGCACACCTTTGATGGGAAAAATAGCACGTTGGCACGTTGGCATCGTTGTTAGGCATCTTCAATGGGAAAAATAGCCCATTGGCACACCTTCGATAGGAAAAATAACACGTTGGCAAGGTCGATAGGCACCTTTGGTGAGAAAAACAACCCTTTGGATGCCCTCGGTGGGATACACAGCCCGTTGGCACACCTTCAGTGGGTAGAATAGCCTATTGACATGGTCACTAGGCACCTACTGTGGTAAAACAATCCATTGGGCACCTTCGGTGGATAAACAGCTCATTGGCACACCTTCGGATGGCAAAACAGCTGGCTGGCAAAGTTGCTAGGTGCCTTTGATGGGAAAAACTTTCTGTGGGGCACCTTTGGTGGAAAAAACAGCCCACTAGTACACTTTCGATGAGCAAAATAGCCTATTGGAACAGTTGTTAGGCATTTAAGGTGGGAAAATAGTCCGTTGGGGACCTTCAGTAGGAAAACAGTCCGTTGGCACAAGTTCGGCAGGTAAAATAGCCCGATGGCACACCTCCGGTGGGTGATACAGCCCATTAGCACGATCACTAGGTACCTTTGGTGGGAAAAATAGCTCGTTCTCACATTTTCGGTAAGCAAAAGAGCCCATTGGCACACCTTTCGTGAGCAAAACAGCCCGTTGGCATACCTTCGACGCGCAAAATAGCTCGTCAGCATGATCGCTAAGGACCTTCGGTCCAAAAACTACTCATTGGGTATCTTTGATGGGAAACACAGCTCGTTGTCACACCTTTGATGGGAAACACAGCTCGTTGTCACACCTTTGATGGGCCAAATAGCCTGTTGGTAAGGTCTCTAGGCACCTTGGGTGTGAAAGATAGCCTGTTGGGCTTGTTCGATGGGAAACACAGCCTGTTGGCACATTTTCGTTAGGCAAAACAGTTTGTTGACATGGTCGTTAGGCATGCGTTAGAACATCTTTGGTAGGAAAAATAGCATGTAGGCAATCCTTCGGTGGGAAGAACTGCCCATTGGCACACCTTCGATAGGAAAAGTAGCACGTTGGCATGTTTGCATGATCGCTAGGCACCTTTGGTGGGAAAAACAGCACGTTGGCACGGTCTATAGTGTAACAGCCCAGACCACCCGCTTGCAGATATTGTCCGCTTTGAGCCTCGGCCTCTCGGGCCTTGCGCTCTCA
>JANQAP020096749.1:0-22716 GCA_026874005.2 Erythroxylum coriaceum | reverse complement strand
CATTTTTATACATTAATTTGATAAATATTATTACATCAAAAGTATTTATCGAATATTTTTCCTTTTATTACAAAAAGTCTTTTTTTGGAATTCTTAATTTGACGAGATTATCTATAAAGTATGGGAGTTGAGAGCGTATACACATTATCGTGACTTTATTAGTGCGATACGCAGGGCTGCTGTTCCACCGTCTTACATTTCTGAAGACATATGGAGTCGTTGGCTATAGTATTGGACATCACCTGAGGTCATGTCCGTTTCACAACGTAATTCAGCCAATAGACGTGGAGGACCCAAGGGAGAGAGTCTTCCCATACATACGGGAGGATCAATTACCTACTAAGAGCATGCATAAAGACTTGTAAGTATTTACAATTTACAGTTATATTCTCATCTCTTTTTTTGTTGTATTTTAATTAAATTTACTGTATTAAAATTTGTATGTTATACTGGTGCCATATATGGCTGTGGTTTTAGTTTTGTTCTTTGTTTAACAGGGGTAGATTTTATAAAAATAGAGGAAACTCTGCCGAAATTTTTATAAAATCTATTTCACTTATAACTAACATTTGATTTTTATACAGGAAAAGTCTATGGGCATGAGGCCTACACCGCATCAATTATTTCTACACACTCACACTAAGAAGCATGAAGGTGTGACATTCGTCAAAAATCGTTATAGAGAACTCAATGTATGTGAAATTTATGATTTAATATTAATAATGCTTAATAATTACCACTTACTAATTATAAACATTGCTTTATGGTAGGACCAAATACAACAAAGCATTGAACGACGGTCTCAATAATCTGAAGCTGTTGATGACACTGAAACTTATCTTGAAGCAGTGGGTGGTAGGGATCGGCGTAGGAGGATATTCGACTTAGGTTCATTTGCGAACACTTGTTATTCACAATCTTCCACGTCCAATACAACAGCATCTGCTAGGCAGTCCACCACTAGTCAAGTGCAAGCACTTGAGAGCACAGTGCAGACATTGTCGACCCAGTTGCAACAGACGTTGGAACAGTTGCAATAGTTGATGGCACAGCAACAACAATCGATGGAGTTCATCTCTCAGCTCCGTCAAGAGGTGGATGAGTTGAAGCGCAAGGGCCAACCAGAGCATTCGCCATCTCCAGATCAATAGTGTACTTTTGGTCATTTTGTTTGTATTACAAATACTTATTATTTACAATCTAATGTTTTTATTATCAATTAAGATATTTTAACTTTTTTAATCATTAATCAAAATTTCTATTTCTGCATATTAAATTACTATAAATTTCTAATTATTAAAATTACGCATTAATCATAATTTAAATATAATGACAATATATATTACATATTTTAAAAAATTAAGTAACGCATTTATCGACGGAAAAAAATGTTCGTCGATAAATACAAGAAAAATTACTGACAGTAAACGAGTTCTTCCATCGCTAAAATAGAAGGAATTACCGAAGTTCCGTCGATTAAGCTTTTAGAAATATACCGACGGTACGCTTGTTACCATCAGTAATTATTCCAACGGAAGAACTCTACTGTCGCTAAATTTTACCAACGGTCGGGCACAGAGCAAACCGTCGGTATAGTTACCGACGGCAAGTAATATTCCGATGCTAAATTTTCTGATGGTAGGAAAATGACCGTCGGTGTATTATCGATAGAATAATCTTTGACCGTCGGTAAGTATTAGCTACGGGTGAATCTACGACGCTTTCATCTGTCAAAAAATTTCGTCAGTAATACATATTACCTACAGATTATTAAAGATTTATGTCGGTAATTTCTTTCGCAAAATGACATTTTTCTTGTAGTGTTTTTGTATTATATGCTTCATGTTTATTGTATTTGTTATGTTCGTTGTCTTGTTTGCTTGAGGACAAGTAAACATTTAAGTGTGGGGATGTTGATAGTTGTCATTTGCATTGCGTTTTAGGGTTTAATTTGTTACGTATTTAGTGTGAAATTGAGTGTTGAGTGTGTATTTAGGTTTTACTTATGTTAATTTATGTGTTTAAGTTTTTTTATGGGTTAGTATGAGTCTTTGAGCTTAATTATTATATTTTCAGGTACCTTGATGTGTTTGCTACTGTTTCAGGGTAAACGATAAAGAACGGAGAAGATTCGAGGAGTTTTCAAGCCAAAGACACAGTAGGCCATGATCGTGATAGACAGGGACGAGCCAAAGTTGCTAGGCCAAGATCATGCACATGGGGGCACGGTCGTGATAGAGAGTTTCCATTCAGGCCATAATCGTGCATATTAGGCCACAATCGTGACAAAAAGTTTTAGCCACCGGCCACGATCATGGCCTGCATCGGGTTGAAGCAGAAACTCAAATTTTACAAGATGTTTCAAACCGTTTTGACCCCAACTTTGACCTAGAGCGCTCAAAGTATAATAGAACATTATGAAACAGATGTAGGAGGCTAGATAGTTGTGCAAGAGAGCCTTCACGTCAGTCAATTTCGAGAGAAAACCTAGAGAGAAATCAAGAGATTGAGGAAGGAGAAGAAGGAAGAGAGACACGGAGAAGAAGCTGGACACGATGTACTTCCCAAAATAGGTGGTTTCCCACTATCACTACCTCCACGATCCATTCCGACAGTAGTTTCTATGTTTATTTCAATTTTATTTATATATGAAATTGGGATATTTATTTAAATTGTTGTTGTTAAGTGTTGATTATTGTCTATACTCACCTTCGGGAATTTAGTTCTTGAGATTAATAAAGTTTAATTGGTTATGTTTCTTTTGATTTAATTGTGATTCAATTCTTGTTCGTAATAATTCAGCAATAAACTGAGAGGGTGAGCCGAGTGAAAATAATCAATTTGCACTAACGAGAGTTAGGCGAATTGATAGGTAAAGGATTGGATCAAACCGGTAGAGTTGTGTAACAAGAGATTGAGCATAGATTCTCGGTAGGTTAATAGACAAATTAGAACTAATTTAGGTTTTGGGTTAATCGTGAATTGAGAGATTACGATTCCATAATTTAAATTAGGGATCATCAATTAGGGTTAAGAATTATAACTTGAGAGAGAGTAATTCACCCTAGGATCTTCTAGACCCATTAAGTCGAGAATTGCATAATTGATTAGGTTTCATTAATTTCGGATTGAATGCCTTTTTCTCTCACTTAGTGATTTCTAGGTTAATTTCGGATTGTTTGTGTGAATTGTTGTTTTGTTTACTTTTCTGCACTTTAATTCTCAAATTTGATTATTACTTGAATTATTTCTGCATTAGTTATTATTTAGAATTATTGTAGTTTAGTGCGACCTTAGATTTTAGGACTAGTTATCCTCTGAGATCGATACCTTAGGTACTATGCGAATGACTCGTGCATGTAAACTTAGCAAGTGTCACCTTGCAAACATTAGTCAATGTATGCATGCATTTGTAATAGAATCAAATACATGCATTTTAATATGAAGGTCATATATTCTTTAGACTCAAATTTTGCAATATACAAAGAATAAAATGTATATAGTTGGATATATTTTTCTACATACCAACAGTGTAATCTCATGAAAAGTACTAAATAGATCATAATTATCTCATTTATTATTGAAGAAAAGTTTGTAACATGCCACTAAACTATAAAATAAGCGTTGTAGTTGAGAAATTTTTATCACAAGTATGACGGTCATAAACAATAACAAAGAACAATTAAAGATCCACTTTGATAGTTTAGCTACAATGTTCTTCTCAAAGAAAAATAATGGTTGAAGTTGAAACAAACATATTGATAAGAAAGTACATGTTTGTAGATCATATTAAAGAAAAGACATGCCATTAACCATTAATCACCCTACTTTATGAAACCAACCTAGTCTTAAAACACTTTTGAACATAAGAAAAAGCAAGAGAAATCTTGGAACTAACAATTCAGATTTCTATCCGCAACATCCAAATCCCATTTTTTACATACAAACTAGCCAACTAGGTAAAAATAAAGGCCTTTCCAAAAATATGAATTGTGTTCAACAATGTTTTATGACTTAGCTAGTTTCATAGTCTATCATATGCTCATAGTATATATTCTTTTTGTTTTATTTTTAAATTTTTCTTATCCAAATATGTGTCATGATATCACAGCTAAACATAAAGTGAAAATTTTCAAATATTGCATTGGATACTTAAGGAGATAGTTTTATGTCACGAAGACCAGAACTATAAGTTCTCTCATTCAAACTTCTAAACCTTGAGACTTCCTATTTGCAACTCATTAATAAATTAAAAAAAGCAGGAGATAGCTCATTAACTTGTCAGGACCTTCATGGATAACCAAAATAGCTTTACAGTTAGAACATGTGCATTTAGGTGCTGATTTGTGTAATTGGACAACTCAGTCTTTAAATGTGTTATTGATAAAAAGTTTTTGAAATGGTAACCTCCGTATTAAACATCACGGTGTTCTATCTATATCTTAAGTCACTTATGTGATAATGTTTTATAATACTTGTCTCATCCTTAATGTTATTGTTAGAGCTATTGCAGAATACCAAGTATAAGAAATCATGATTTTCTTTATATAAAATTTCATATTCGAGCACCTCCTCTTATTAAAATTTAGAAACTACAAACAGACATCCATTTACAGCAAATAAAAAAAAGAATAGGAATGTAGGGGCATTTCATCAAACACTTAACATGCATTATGCCATATTGCCATTAGTAGAAATCACAATCACAAATTAGCTAAATCACCAAACCAAAAATAACAACTACTCAATACAATACTCTCCAAACAATCAATTATGAATAATAAACCAAATTTAAGCAGAGAGACGACCTTATTAATATGTTTATTAGTTAGTGACGTTGGTGACTGGTGACTGATGGCACTGTGGATATGCAATGATGAGAGATGACAAGACATGTAAGGGTCAACAAGGGAGCTAAGAAATCAAGACATGCAAGGATCAATAAGGGAGCTAAGAGAGCATACAATGGTGGGAGAGACAGAGAACAAAAGCGCGGGGATTAAAGAACAGAGCGGAAGAAGAAATGAAGAAGAAGGTAAGAAGTGCAATGTCTGGAAATTAATTAAAAGGAAAATGACGTCGTTAAGTAAAATGATGTTGTTTTGCTTTGTTTTACTTATTATGTAACTCTGTTTTGGTTAAAGCAATATGAAGTCATTTAGTTGTTTGAGCCTGTTGGATCTCAGGCCTGAGTGTAAGGCCCAGTTCGAGGCCACTTGAGCCTTAATTACCCAACTTGAGGCCTTATTTGATCAGGGCAGGTCGGGCAGATTTTGACACCCCTACTAATGGAAGGGTCTAGCCCTAACCTATACTTGTTGCAATGGCTCCATTCTTATCTGTTTGTACATATGGTCTTGCATTTTCAATTACAGTTTGAATATTCATATGTATGGTTATGATGCTATATTTAAGCTTGATTTGATAATTAACACATAAATATTATCTTTATCAATCTTACGTTTAAATGAATCCAACTTAATATTCTTCTTCTTTATACACTTATACAAAATGTTTTTATGCATAATATTGAATAAAATTTTCAAAACAAATATATGTGAAAACATAATAGATACTTGTATCAATTAATATTCATTATAACCTATGAATAACTTGTTTTTATTAACTTCAACACATAATATATATATATATATATATATGTATGTATGCAATGGTTTAAATATAAATTAGGTTGTGAAAATAAAATTCAACAAAAATTTTAGCATTGTATTATATTAATATTAGAATATAAAATAATTATGTTATATAAATGTATCATTTGGCTTTAAAACTGATGGGAAATCAGGTTGGGATTCAATCTCGCGCATAGCGAAATAATTACAAAACTTTTTTGTATTTGATTTTTCAAAAGCCAAGATCACTTAAACTATATAAAATAATTAAAAATTAAATCCTAATAAAGAATGAATTTTAATTCATACCTTATTCTGAAGTTTGATCTCCTTTTCTTTTCATATTTCTTGAACTATTTTCGAAAATGACTCATCTCAACCATTATAGCTGCACAAATTTCTAACCTCTAATAGTATCCATTTAACAAGTTGAGAGAACTCTGTAACTATTACAAAGAGGGTTAAGCAAGAAGTGATAGCTCCTTTAGAGCCTAAGCATATTTATAATAAGTTATAGAAATTTTAGTAATTTAATTGAAATTAAATTCTAATTAAATGTTAGTTATACCTAGATAAGATCCAATATCACATATTGATCCTTATTTATTAAACATCTCATATTTAATTACAAAGCTTCTCAAACTTTACAATCAAGTCCAACTTGATTAAAATATCTTTTCTCTCTTTAACTTGTTCTTTATAAGTGACCTATTACATTCCTAAATATGTTGGCAAAAGATACGAATTATAACCCTAAATCATATTTAGGATTAGATAAATTAAAATCCTTTAATTTATCTTTAATTCTCTAATTAAACAATTTATATTCATAGATCAAGATTGACATCTAGTAACACATCATGACCTCTTAAATATGTAGGAATGTCAAAGTGGTTTTGACTAACCATTTTGTGCATAATTTTTATATAATTCAATCCTTAAACCATACAATCTTTCAATTAGACATAAAGCATGGAATTAATATCTACTCTATTTTGAGTCCAATAAAATTACTTCTACACCATTAGCTATTGATTTAATTAATAACATTGATAAACTTTTTACGAAACATCATTCCATCTTGGCTAAGGATTCCCAATTCAAAATTAATCGAGAACAAGGAAATATTCTCCTTAATTACTTCAAGGTGAAATCTTATCTTAATCACTCAACTATTTCTATATAGTCATGTTATATCTATTGAGTAACGATTGAACTACCTATGATTAGAATAAGTTATAAATAGTATCAGAACATAACAATCCCTATAAAAGATAACTCTGGATACTTCAATTAAAAGGATCACTTATACAATCATTACAATAACAATTTCCATAGAAATACAAATAATAATCCAATTGGATTTCTCGTGTGGAGTTAGTTCAGTGAAATTGTTCTCTAATAAGCACCCCTATGTTTGTTTAAGTATCTTTATACTTTAGCCTATAAAATCGATTACTTCCTTGATAAGAAAAAAATAAATGTGTTAGTCTTTGTACTTTTTATTAATGTCTAGCCTTAATAGAATAATAACTAAAAACAATTTAGGAATAATGCATAAATATAATATGAATATCATAATTATAATATCATCATAATTCATTTTCAGTGTATAATTATCCTATACACTTTATCATATACATCTAAATATGTATACGATAAAGAATTTTTTAAAATTATTTTGTCCTAAACTAAAACCAATTGATTGGTTGTGGGGCATAAATGGATAATCTCTCACTTGATCTAAGCTAATCGTTTAAGTATCATATACTATATCACCATATGATGATCATGCTACTTCTGGGACAGTGGCTTACTGAGAGAATTCTACAAGATTCTCTATAGTGAGCAATTGCTTAAATCTTACAACTTTCATCTTAATTATGAACATAATTAAGAAAATTTTCCTAAATACACCCTTGGATCTTTTATAAGACCTTAGCTCCTTTTACTTGTCTAATGGTTTTAATGTTCCATAGTACATTACTCTCTTGGACAATGCAAGGAACTATATTACGTTCATTAAAAAACTTATTGATCCAATTAATCATTTCCACTAAATGAAAAATATATTATGTCTTAATTAGCAACAATTGCTACATTAGAACCTTTATAATCTTAAAATGATATTGTTCTAAATAAAATATACCTTAATTAGGATTTACTTATAAAGTCAATATATAGATAACCTTAAACTCAAATATCAAGTCATACATAGAGTAATGATATCTTTAATACTTCACAAGTATCAGATATCTGAAATACTAAACATCTTTAGTACATTGTCTATGTACTTGGACTTAGAATAGATAAACAACTTACAATCTATTTCTATATATTTAATTCCTATAACTAAGTTATTACCTTTTCTATCTAACAAGAGTTGGTTTTAGACAATCATATTTTTAACAGTTAAAAATATGAATTATTGTTCTTTATGAGCATATGTCTCTACATACTCCCACTAGCCTTCTTATAGGCATAATAAATTTACAATCATCTCCAAAACAAACTTTTTGAATTCATCACAAAAATGAATCTTTTATTGTCTTGTAGCCTTTCAACTATGCACCAAAAGTATCAACAAAGGCACTAGTCTCAAGTAGATGTATTGTTACGAGATTTGAATTTTTTAAATTTCATTTTACTCCCACTACTTATCTTAAGGACCATTCTCATATAAATATACATTAAAAAAAACAATATGTTCAATAGGTTTGTAAGATTATTGCAAACCTTTTGGATATCTCATAACCTTTTATTACCTAATTTAATTTTAAACTTAATAGATAATAAATACTTCAATCAAGCATCACACCCTTAAATCATTAACTTTGACTATTTCAAAGACTCAACATTTCATATCTTATATGAAATCTTGCTAATTGTTTTAATTATAACTATTGAAGGTAAGTCATTGAACAAGGCATAGCTATAGAAGAAATAATATTGCATAATAGAATATCTAATGTTGTAATTTTTTTCTTACATAAATTCACAATCTTATGAAATTTTATTGTGAAAGTATTTACTAAAGAATCTCATTCCCTATACATAACTGAAAATTTAAAACTCACCAAATTGATCTTATCAAAGTGCTTCAGCATTCTCAATGTTTAATTTTTACTCAGATTAAACAATTTAAACTGTTCAAAATTTTAAATCAATATTTCATTTAATACGTCTAATGCATCACACGTATAAATTTAACAATTTAATATCATCATCATCCTTTCACCAAAGTTTGATTTGATTATTCTTAAACTTAACAAATTTTCACATGTTTCATACATTTCGTAATCAAAAGGATACATACATCTTTTATGTTACTTTATGATTCTCATTATATTTAATTTAACTAATATGGCATAAAAGGGTAATCTTGGTTATTCAACTTTTTATTCTTGCCATTTATGTTAAGCATAAATGTCCTTTGATCTAACATGTACAAGCTAGTTGCATAAAATTGGATCAACTACTTTTACTTAACAATCTATTTCTTATCATTCATTTTTCACTATAATAATGATGAATCCAAATTTAGTATCAAATACTCATAAACATGAACTAGAAATATATATGATATCTATCATATTTTGTATAGGCAAGAAAAGTAATGCAATCATTTCTTCTTATGACAATTATTATCATCGTATAGCAAAGCCTTTAATTGATGTTCATGTTTATGCTTCTAGTGGGTTAAATTGAGTGGAACAACTCCATCAAGGTATTATAACTCTCAACTCTACTTTATGTAATCTTTTGCATCTTACTATCATGGCATTCACATACATCTTACATGTTATAGTTAAAGTTTATGAGACATTAATCAACTCAGAATTTCGATACATTTTTCTTCTATATGATTTTGAAATATCTCTAAAACTTTGTCATCGAATCTTTAACATGGATTATTGCAAAATTATATAATGGGCATACAATTTTCTTTTCTATGTTTGAGAACTCTTCTCAAACATAATCGTATTTCTAAGAAATTTAGTTCATGAACTTATTATCAACTATACTAAACAAGGTAAATTCCATTGAGAAAAAATGAAAGAAAAGCAAGTAATTGATTATATGTCATGACTACCAAATAAGATTAGGACTTTAATCGTGTATTTGGTTACTCCTATTATTTTATTCAAAATAATAGCCTTCATTACTATTCAAAAAGATTTCTCTAATCTGTCTAATGGGTTAGGATCACATTCAAACTTAGTTGATCTTGAGTTCGCTTAATAAACCAACAAAACTTAAATTAGGTAAATAACAACTTTATCAATCACATCTCATGTGGCTCCTAGATCTGTTATGTGACAAATCTTATTAAAGATATCTTATATGTTATTTCTAACCCTGTTTTTAAATTTATATGATCATCAATTTGCGCATCCAAATAACACATATTTAATTAAGTAAAACCTTCTATCATATGACTAGAGATATTAGGCTTAAACGGACCTTAAGTTTGCTTAATAATTCTAAAAATAAACAGAACTCCAGTTTATTCTTATAAAATGGAAGGCAAGAATCATGTTCAAGACATGTACATAATTTTTTTTAATCAAGGGATTTATATTTTATTCATCTTATCAGGCACAAAATTACATGTCATAATATCACATACATAAAACATGTAATTTAACATGCATCTAGTATATATATATATATATATATATATATATATGTTTTATGTTAAATTTTTTTTAACAAGGGATTTATATTTTATTCATCTCATCAAACACAAAGTTACAGGTAATAATATCATATACATAAAACATGTAATTTAACATGCATCTAATATATATATATATATATATATATATATATCAATTATATAAATAAAGTATGCAACCCATGCACTGATAATCAAATTATATGCATAAAGCATCAAGATTCGATTGATTCTAGTTATTGATTTTCATAGTCTAAAATAATATTCAACTCTTGTAAAAAGTTAAGTTAGGTTAAACTCATTAATTCCTAAATAAACTAAACTCCTATTCCAAATATAGATTCAATTTGATTTGAAAACAATTTTCAAATCCAATTGGAAACTATTTCCAATTATGTTGACTTCTTTAATAAAATTTAATTGAAAGCAAATTTCAGTAAATTATGCTTCTTAATTATTATAATTTAGAAAAACTCTTTTTTCAAAATTGTATAAGTGACAGATTTTAATCCAATTAGAAAACTACGTCTAATCTCATTAGAAATAACTTTTCTTTAATTAGAAAACTATTCTCTAATATTAAAAGGAAACTACTTTCAAAATTAAATAAAACACTTTAAATTTTAATTAAAAAAGTTATTTCATTATTTATTTAGAGATTAATTTCTTAATTAATTAGGAAATTTTCTTAATAAATTAGAAAAATATTTTTAAAATATTAAAGAAAGGTCATTTTTCTTAATTAATAAATGAAAACAATTTTCAAACTTTAATCATTCTAATAAATCAAGAAACTCATTATTCATAAACCATTTCTAAATAAATAAAATAATAATTCTCTAAATAAGAATAATACTTGTAATTTATCTCATTCAAATTGAAATAAATAAATTTAATTAGGAAACATTTTCCTTAATCATTTAAGAAAATATTTTTCTTAATTTTTAAGAGTCTAATTAATTAATTTCAATCAATTTGAAATACAATTGATTTTAATTTAGAAACCACTTTTTAAAATTTAATTAAGAAATAATATAATTATTAATCTTAATCAATTTAAGAAAAATGATTACTTTAATTTTAGAATTGAATTAAAATTTTAAATCTCTTTTAAAATTTTATTTATTATTAAGTCTTGGAATACAATTTTCCAAATCAAGATTGCACTATTCTTATACAAGTTTTAGGTTCCACTATTCTAATTACCAAACAAACTTATTAAAGGTTAGGAATATCTCATTTCTATTGTAGAATAGTCTTAAATTGTGGCCAAACACCCTTTATTCTTGGTTTTAGGATAAGCTTATTCCAAACCTAGGATAACCTTATCCACAAATCCAAACATCTTCTATCTTCCTTAAGAACAAACCCTAGTTTCATAAAGATGAAACCCTAACCACCACTAGTTGTCACCGCCACCTATGGTTGTCGTCGGTCACTTTCTTGCTGCTCTCGCCAATGAGACCACCTTTTCCAGCTACCAAGTTCAGTCTATAGCTGCCAGCCTTATCGCATGGAGCTTTACCTGCCAGTCTCTGGTAACACTATCATTGGTAGCTACCTTAGTGGAAACCTCCATTTGTGTCTCACCCAAAGTTGCGAATACTGTACCGGACTTGGTACCGGATTAGGTTCTGGTACAGTACTGTACCGGTACTAATCAATACTGAGTACCATTTTGGGTAATTTTTAAATATTTCATATATAAATAACAATAATTTTTAAATATTTCATATATAAATAACAATAATTTTTAAATATTTCATATATAAATAATAGCCACAATTAATATGAAAAAGGACAATCATCATCATACAAATATAAAATTAAGAATAATGCAAAGTATTTAAAATATTACAATAACACAATTTCATCATTTTAATAAGTAATAATTATATCAAAACATCCAATAAAAAGAACAATAAATATCCTCAACTCTCAAACTATTACAACTTATAATAAAAGTTCATGATGAGGAAACAATCTAGTAGAAGTTAAACTTGAAACAAAAACATTTACAATTACATTAATTACATATATAGAATTTAACATAAACATCAAATATAAGTAAAATTAAAAGACAAGGAAAAACAAAAACTTGGAACGAAATTCAATCGTCTATAGGAGGATACCCACTATAATTAAACTAACCCCAGATATCATTTGGTACAAAATCCTCATCATTGAGAGGAGCTTCATCATCGCTATCATTCAAATTTAAAGCACCAAATGACATGTCAATGCTTTCCCATCCAATATTATCTTCCAAGTCATTGACATCTACCAAATTTGGTTCTTCAGAAACCCAATCTGCCAAAAGATAAATATTATCAATGAAAATTAGATCAGTTGAACTACTTGTATTATTAAAACTCTTAGTAAATAATAAATTTTAATATTAGAAAATTATAAGAAATTATATCAAAATTAATAATGATAATAACATACCTTTCCCGAAGCTTTAAATTGTAATGAACAAAAATCAAGTCATTCAACCTTTTATGCTCCAATCTATTCCTTTTCTTGGAGTGGATAAATTCAAATGTGCTCCAGTTTCATTCGCAGCCTATTGCCCTCACATATTGACTTAAAATCTGAATTACAAACCTTTTCAATTCTGGAACACCATTTTCGAATTGATCCCACAGAGAAACTGTAAGTCGTAAGATAACAAAAGTAGCATTATAAATAAAATAACGTGATAATTAATTTTCAACAAATAAGAAAAAGGAAACAGCTAATACCTGGAGAAAGTATTCCTCTTTGTTGAATAGTAATCGACATTCCAAAATCCCCATAAGACAACTTATAAAGCTCAATTTGTGAGCTTAAGAGATCTTGCATAACGTCAATGCCAACAATTGTTATAACAGTTAAAAGCATTCCTCTATTAATTAACTTTAGCTTGTTTAGTAAGATCCAGTCTAAAATAGACACTAGGATTCAAAAACACCCCAGTTGCAAACATCAAAGAAGAAAGTTGTCTTTCCTTTCTATCATTAATGATTGAAAGATACGAGGTGTACAAAAAAGGCACATGTTTCAGATTAGCCTTGATTGCTTCTGTCACTCTCTCCATGGCATAAAAAAACTCATTATTGGCTTTTCTTTACTATCAGCCAAGTGAAACACCCTCACTAAAGGCTCACAAACTTATATAACAAATTGGAATTGAGACCAAAATTCTCTATCTTCCATTATAATTTTACAAACCTCCACTCCAACATTAGACATAGCATATTGAGATGCAATCCACTTATTACTTGTAAATATTTTTCTTATCTCTTTCTTCATCATAAAAAAAGACTAAAGTGATAAGAAATTTGTTGCAAATCTTTTCACACAGAACGATACAAATTCCTACCATTGGTAAGTTCCTTTCTTATTAAATTCAATACCTTTGTACAATTATAGATGAACTTGGTCACCTTTTTAGCTTTCTGCATAGTCTCATCAATAATAGGAAAATACCTAGGACCCCTATATTCTCCAACATTAAGTCAATGCGATTAATGTGAAACATAAGGAGTCCAAAAAAAGAAATACACTTATTCTGTAACCTTTTTCTTGCCGCTTTATAAGCAGAATCATTGTCAGTAATAAACTGAACAATGTTTTCTTGCCCTACTCCATTTATAATTTCATCAAATATCTTAAGTCTCAGTATATAAGGCCAGATGCATCAATAAATTTCAAAAACATAGAGTCATTTATAGAATATACCAAAAAATAAATAATAGGCTCTTGTCTCCTATTTATCCAACCATCACACATGATTGAACATCCATAAGTAGCCCAATTCACTCTTCTTTCTTCCAAATAACTTCTAATTTGAGAAATAGAATAACTCAAAATTTTACCTCTTAATTCATCAATCGAAGGACTTTTGTATCCCAGACCATAAGAGGTTATTGTATCCACCATATGTTGATAATAATAAGACTGAGAAGCATTGAATGATGAACCTGTATCATACCACCATTTAGCTACTGCCATATCGATATTGTGAGCTGCATCCCTTAATTGTATTGTACTGCGAATTAAAGGATGGCTCCAGGAGTTAGCCATCACACATTATTGAACATCCATAAGTAGCCCAATTCACTCTTCTTTCTGCTAAATAACTTTTAATTTTAGAAACAAAACAACTCTAAAGTTTACCTCTTAAGTCTTCAATTGAAGGACCTTTATATCCCAGACCATAAGAGGCTATTGTATCCATCATAGGTTGATAATAATAAGGCTGAGAAGCATTAAATGATGAACTTGTATCATACCATCATCTAGTTACTGCCATATCAACATTATGAGTTGCATCTCTTCATTGCATTACACTACGAATTGAAGGTTGGGCTCTAAGAGTTGTTCGTGGTGCAAAAAAACTAGTCACCTGCCATTCTCTTCCTCACATCAAGTCCAGGTACTTCTTCAAGGGCTTGGGATGGAACACTACCAGTACCACTACCACCACTACCACCTTCAGCATTTCCACAATCACCGCAGAAACTAAAAAACGAACTTCCACTACCAATTTCAAAATTTAACCCTTCCCTTCTATCTTTCTCATGTTGATATTCTTAAAGCAATGTTTTCATTTGCTACTTCACATCATATATCTCCTTTAACCCTAGCTAAATGTTTCTTCAATTGGGTGATTCCTCCACCTTTCAAATGCTTGTTACAAAACAAGCAAATTGCATGATTCTTCATACCTAGGACCATTGCAATATGAGCCCAAGCTGGATCATTATATCTTCCTGAAGCATCCATTTATCTGTAACAAAAAATGAAGATATTAGTTCTGTAAGAAATTAATCCTTTAGTAGTTTCATCAACAAAATTAGTAGTGCTGAGTCCTTCATAAGGCAATGTAATATAAATAATGTCTTTAACTCTTTATATTAAGCCTAAAGAAGTAAAGATTCATAAAACTAGAGTAAAATTCAGAAATAAATAGACTTTCCTATTGGAGAGTAGTAAATTCATGCTAAATTTAAAATCGAAGTACCATTCAAAGATTTAAGATGATGGCTCAACAAATCCAAAAATTTAAGTCATGACTTAAACATCCTTAACTTCACTTTCATCTTTATTCTTGTTTTTTCAGGAATATGATTATTGCCATTGACATATCTTCTTAAATCCTTGCCTTTAATAAATATCTTGAAATAGAATGCACAAGCTGACTATGGGATGGACTAATTTTAGGATAAATAAAGGTTGATATGCAAGAGACTTGAATCTTTAATGAGATGGACTAATTTTGGGATAAAAATTAAAGACAACTTAAAGATATAGAATAATTACAATTACAAAACTTCCTATTCGACTTTTCCACAAGACTATAACCGAATTATTATTATACTCAATTAATTATTTACCCAATATCCAAATACCATTTCAATAATTTTAAGATTATGTCAATTAATTATTTACTTTGAATTCTTTCCAATTTAAATTCTCGGTTTGTTAGTTTTAAGTTAAGTTGAGACTTGAAAGTCTTTTTAACTTTTAAATCATGCGTCATAAAGTTAAGTTGAAACTTGAATTGAAAGCCTTTCTAACTTTTAACATGATGCATGCCGTGAATGACCAAAAAATTTAACATAAATCAAGACATCAATTATTAATCAACCGTCAACCATCAACAATTATAGATGAGAGAGAAACTCTAGCTTCTCTCTAACTTTCTGCCCACACACTCAAACCCTAACCTTAGATCTGAACCATCTCCACCATTTTCTTTCCTTGATGTTATGTTGGTCAAAATAACCTCTTCCTCGATTCCACTCCCTAAACCCTCCTCTCTTCCCTAACCTTAACCTATTTCAACCCATCCTTCTTCCCCATCCCATTCGACATCTATCCCCCCTCTTACCTCTATTTTTTCCTATGAACTTTCTGCTCCTACCATAGGTGACATTGCTAGGGGACCTAGGAAGACATGGAAGCAAATCATAGGATAAAACTCAGGCTCATCCTTGATTTTCAATCCTCCTGTGGAGATTGAAGGGAAGTTAATAGTGGCTCCTAGTCTAGACATTCTACAGGAAGGAGCTAGGACTTAGGAAGTTACCCTAGTAGGTTTTTTTATAAATAGAAGGCCTGCATTTCCAGTGATACAAGCATGGGCACAGAGAAAATAGAAAGGGAGGGGTCTTACGTAGGTAATGTTAACTGAAGAGGATAATTTGAAGAGGATAATTTGATATTCTCCTTTTCTTCAAAATTTAAAGCTCAAACGGTAATAGAAGAGGGCCCTTGGCACATCTCTTAACTCCCTTTATTTCTCCAAAATTGGCAACCGCGAATGGAATTAGATAAAATTTGAATGAAGAACATTCCTCTATGGGTGAATATTCACAACATTCCTTTATAATATTGGACTACTAAGGGATAGAGGATGCTAGCTAGCTACTTAAGGAAACCAATATGTATGGATGAAAACATGACATTAAGGAAAAGGGTAGGATTTGCTCGTTTATGTGTGATTATGGATATTTATAAGGAAATGAAAGACAGAATCCCTATCCTTAGGTTGGCAAATGAACACTCTCTCAAAGAGCATAAAGTTATGGTAACTTACCAATGGAAACCGTCTCTAAAGGCTCAAGGAAAAGAATGGAAACCTACAAGGAAAGTCTTTACTAGAGGTGACTATTGGGAGGTGATGGGCATAGAAAAAGAGTTTTCAGGAGACAACAAAGAAAGTGGGGAGGAGGAACTATTATTTGAAAACCATGAGCAAGTTCAAGTTAAAAAGTGTTTCCTACAAAGGGGGAGAGCAACCAAGGGAGAATAGCCCAGCCTCAGTTCGGTCGGAAGGAAAGTTTCAAAATTTACCCAATGAACAAAATTCACTAATGAATAAGGGGAGAATGTTATGGAGGCCAGTGGAGTTAATCGTAGTGAAGGAGCTCTAGATCCCACACAGAATGAACAAAATGAGAATGAGCAAAGTCAACAGAAGGATGAAAGGTAGAATGGAGTAGCTCAAGAGGAGAAATTCGATCAAGTTATCCCTCAGAAAAGTAACAAGAGCAGTACGAAAGGCTCCAAAGGGAAAAGTAATATCTTATGACTCTTTCAATCTCAATGTGGTAAGGGATTTTATTCTAAAGGAAAAGCCTTTAGGTTTTTTTCTTTTGGAAACTAAAATTAGAGAAGTTAATTTGAATAAACTTGGTTGTTTAGGTAGCAAATGGTAGTTTCTTACAAATCACCAAAGTCATGCCTATGGAAGGAGTATTATTGCTTATGATGGGGATTTTTTGGAGGTGAAAGCTATGGATTCCAGTCAGTAGTTTATCCACACTGAGATCTACTTTAGAATGGAAATTATAGGGTTTCAGCTACTTTTGTCTACAGTTTCAATACTGTGTTTCAAAGAATTGAACTTTGGAATTCTCTACGAAGAATTAAAGATTTGATTAATGCTCGATGGTTAGTTAGTGCAGATTTTAACATAACTCTATTCAGATCAGAAGCAGAAGGAAATTGTAACTTACTCAACTACTTTTTAGATATTTATGATTGTATGCAGGAAGTGGAACTTATAGATAGGAAATTTAAAGGTTATAGATTCACTTGATCTAATAAACAAAGTTCTATTTGGCACATTAGAAAAAAATTGGATCTGGCAATGGTTAATGCAAAATGGCTCAATTTCAAGGAACATAGCAAACTTTCTAAACCCTGGAATTTTTTACCATACTCCTATGAGGATTAAAATTTTATTTACTAAGACCAAAATTTACCACCCTTTCAGGTTTAACAACTTCCTGGTAAATATGAAGGGGTTTCAAGAAGCAATAGGGAAAGGGATTGACTGTGATTTCTTTGGCACAAAATAGTTCATTTGCATCCAAAAGCTCAAGTCTATCAAAAAGGAATTGAAGATCCTTAACTTAAAGAGAGGTCAGAATATCTTTAAGGAGTTAGAAACAGTTAGAGATAAACTCTCAGTCATTCAAAAAATGTTGGTCAAAAATCCTACAGATATTACTCTAGCTATAGCTAAAAAGGAAGCCTTAAAGAACTACTTACAATTGGTTTGATCAAAATTATGGGGTCTGATCAGAACAGTTCAGATAGTAGAGATCCAAGTAGTTTATTCAACAATCTACTTCGGGAAACTACCAAAGTAATTACTCAAATACATTCAAAAAAATCAAGGGGTCAGATCAGAACAGTACAGACAGTAAAGATTCAATCAAATTTATTTCAAGTCATCTACTTTCGGGAAACTACTGAAGCATCAGTTTTTTGGTACTCACCTGTTAGAAAGGAAGGAGGCTTTTACAGAAAAAGTTCTCTTTTGTGTCGCACCGATATCCCACCAGATCCCTCAAATCAACACAGAGATCGTTATCGATGAAGAATCATATCTATATAAGAAGAGATGAAACTGATACGAGAAGCTCATATGAGTTTTGAAATTGACCCCTCTGATCCGTAATCACAAAGTGGAACCCCCAGAGCAGCACCTATCGAGTCGTTGAAAAATGTTAAGCCCTAATCGCTAACAAAAATCGTGTTTTTGTTGTAGAGTAAGTTACCTGAGCTCGAAATATCCTTGAAGCAATCGAGGTAGACACACCGACAACCTCAGATCGAGACCTCCATCCCCCCACATATTGAGAAACTTATGGAAAGAATCGAGAAAGTAAGGGTTCGTTATACCCTAATCGTTAGAAGATATCACAATTTGTGGTTGAGCAGGTTACCCAAGATCATGATCTCCTTATAGTTGAGTAAAAAGAAGAAGAACTTGGGGGTGGCACACCCACAGATTCATCGCCAAGGCACCGACACCGTCATCTCTCCCCCCTAAATCAAGAAACTTTTGAAAGAATCGAGAAAGGAAGTGTTCGTTATACCCTAATTGTTAAACAACCTCATGTATACTTGATATGAACATCACTGTTTTGTTGACCTGGGACATTTGTAAGTGTATCATGCACGTGGGAGGGAGTCCCTCCTGATGTAAACTTTCGATTTTGTTAATGAATTTATATAAATTCTTAAAAAAATTATTAATCAACCGAACCACAAATGAACCAAAATCAAACTCCTTTCATTTAATTCAACTCCAAACCCAATCCATTATCTAGCTTTAACCAATGGCAAATCATAAATCCTTCACAATTTCATTCCAACATGCAAGTCCCACCTATTCACAATTACAACACAAATGCAATTAACTAGAAAAAATCAACAGAAAAGTGAAAATATGCCCAAATAGAAATTCACAATTGGTATTATTCTATATTGGGTTAGGTCGGGTTTAGATCAGGGTATTATTCCCAGATCCAATAGCTACAGATGCATGGATGATAGAGGAGAGTAGCCGATGGTGGTGTGGTGCATTGGTGGTGCTTGTAGAGGAGGGCTGCAGGTTGATGGAGGTCCGAATGAGGCTCGATGGCAACAAGTTCGAGTGGTGGAGGAAGATTCGAAGACGACCGCTGGAGAGGGTGGGATATAGGAGCACTGCCAGAGAGGTAGGACATAGGAGCACCACCAGAAATGGAGAGGAGAATGAGAGAGAGAGAGTGGAGAGGACAAGAGTGTGAGATAGAGAGAGGATGAGGTGAGTCTAAGAGATAAAAAAATGAAAAAGTAAACGCAGGCGTCGAGGGGTGGTTTAAGGTTAATTATTTTTGGTTTTTGTAAAAAGGTTCTCAATTTTTATAAAAATCATGGTATCAGCCAGTACCGACTGGTATATGGCGAAAACACCTAGTACCATTCGGTACCAAACATGATGATACCATTCCGTTCTTTAACTAGTACGGAACGATATTTAATACCTTAGTCTCACCAGATGTTGTACGAGTGAAGTCACTATTAGCGGTGTCACCTCCTACAGGCGCAGCTACTGCCTCTGCATGCATAGCTGTCATTCATGCCTGTCCATGCCAGCAACCAATAGGTGCTCCTCCATCGCTTCCATCACCTTATTCTGATAACAACAACTTAAAACTAATAACCCAAACCAACCAATCATGACTAACATCTCCAGCAACTTCCAAATAGTCTCCAACAACTCAGAACACCATTCCCTTCAATACACAATCCATATTGACAACATTCACAATTGCAAACAGGATACCCCAATTTATAAAAGTTTAAAACCCAACCTCAGCAATGATAATAATTCTAGAACAATTATGGGTTTGCTATGTTTTTACGTTTCGTGGCTTTGAACGTTAAGGATATTTTCTTTTTGGTTTCTAAATTATGGTTTCATATTGTATTGGATGTTTAAAGATATATGAAATTAATTTCACATCAATCATATTGGTAATTGAATTTTAAATTGAATGTCAGGATTTAAAATATTCAATCTAAACTTTTTAGATTGCAAGAATATTTAATCATACAACAATTGCAATTTTAATTTCAAAATTAATCAATAATAATCAAACATATTTTAATCAAGTTATAGAATTAAAGTCAACTCTAATACCACTATTGAGAAATCAGGTCAAGATCTAATCATATGCACAGCAGAATAATTATGAAACTTTTTTGTATTTGATTTCTCGAAAGCCAAGATCACTTAAATTCTATAAAATGATTAACAAATAAATCATAATAAAGAATGAATCTTAATTCATACCTTATTTAGAAGCCTGATACTTTGCTTGTCATATCTCTCAAACTATCTTCAAAACTAGCTCATCTCAACCACCATAGTCGTATAAGTGTTTGACCTCTAATGGTATCCATAAAATGAGATGAAAGAACTTTGCAACTATTATAGAGAGAGCTCGGCAAGGAGTGCTAGCTCCCTTGTAGCTAAAGCCTATTTATAATATGTTCTGAGCAATTTAGTAATTTAGTTGAAATTAAATCTTAATTTTAACAAAACTTTAATAAGAATTACATATAATTCTAATTAAATACCAGTTACGACCAAATAAGATTTAATATCTCATGTTGATCCTTATTTATTTAATATCTCATATTTAATTAGGGATGTCAAAAAGGGCCCGACTTGGCCTAATTTTGGCCCAAATTGACCAGGCCATGGGTAGGCTATGGGTCGACCATGGTCAGCCCAATCAGGCCATAAGCCGAGATCGAGCCGACCGTCGGCCCAACTGGGCCACGGGGCAAGGTTGGACAGGCCACGAGGCAAGGTCAGGCTAGCTCACCCAAGCTCGTAGGCTGACCGTTACTTCAAAAACGATGTCATTTTATCGAAAACGATATCGTTTTGACATTTTTATTTAAAAATATTGTGGGCCAGGTTGGTCTGGCCCACCCGTGGCCTGTCGGGCCATGACGGCCCATTGACATCTCTATATTTAATCATAAAGTTTCTCAAACTTTACAATCAAGTTTAACTTGAGTAAAATATCCTTGCTCTCTTTAACCCGTGGTTTATATATGATCCACTAGGTTCCCAAATATGTTGGCAATAGATACAAATTATAACCCTAAATCATATTTATAATTAGATAAATTAAACTCCTTTAATTTATCTTTAATTCTCAAATTAAATAATTTATATTCATAGATCAAGATTGGCGTCTAGCAACACATCATGACCTCCTAAATATTTAGGAATATCAAAGTAGTTTTGATTAGCCTTCAATGCTGCGAATACCATACCAGACTTGGTAACGGATTGGGTACTGGTATGGTAATATACCGGTACCAATCAATACTGGGTATCGTTTCAGGTAATTTTTAAATTTATGAAATAGCCCCTAAATTTTTTTAAAAATTGCAAAGTAGTCCATTGTCATATTGTGTAGTTGTACTATATACTTTTAACTCTATCTCCAAAAAACGTAATAATAAATAATAATCACAATTAATATGAAATAACAGTAATTTTTAGATATTTCACATATAAATAATAACCACAATTTATAAGAAAAAAGACAATCATCATCATACAAATATAAAATTAAGAACAATACAAAGCATTTAAAATATTACAATTACAATTTTCATTATATAATAAATAATAATTACATAAAAACATCCAATAAAAAGAATAATAAATATCCTTAACTCTCAAATTATTACAATTTACAACAAGATTTTGTGATAAGAAAACAACAAAGGCTTGTTTTGGGAGAGCGGTGGCGGTTAATAACTTTATAAAATCAGCTTGCTGAAATGATATGTACTTATTCTCAATAAGTACTTATATGTTTGAGATTGTTGTTTTGGTAACTGCTGAAACGTGAAAATAGGTGTTTGGCAAGTGCGGTTACGGTTGCTGAAAAGAAATAAAATGACTAAAAAGTTAATTGATTTAATAAACTATTAATTGTTGTATAAATAGTTAAAAAATATATTATTAGTGACATAAATTTAAAATTATAAATAATAAAATATTAAATTAAAATAAGAAAATATAAATAAAATAAATTTAGTAAATAA
>JANQAP020095275.1:0-39605 GCA_026874005.2 Erythroxylum coriaceum | reverse complement strand
TATTCCTACTTGCCAAATTTTCATTCATAGATTTCAATGATTTAATCTTTCTCTTCAGGGATGCATCGTTACTCTTGGGCTTCTCAACTTCTTTAAAATACTTCACTATTAACCTTTTGTCCTGATCATACAATTCATGATATGCATTTTTCAATTTATCAACTTCAATATCAGAGTCAGAATAATATACCTTATTGTCTCCTGATTTAGCCATGAAACAAACATTGCTGACTTCTTCTGGCTCTTATTCTTTAAAGTTTTCAGAATCCTCATATAACCAGGCTACACTCATTGCTTGCTTTCTAGATTTTCTATTCTATGACTTGTCCTTTTGAAGAAGAGGACGTTCTAGTCTTGTATGTCTAGACTTCTTGCAGTGATAACATATAATTTGATTGTTTTGTGTATTGCTATTATTGCTACTACCTTTTGATAGGAGCCTATTGTTTTTAGCTTTCTTGTTCCCTTCTCTTTTTTTATCAACTTCTATTTATAAAAGCGGGCATATTTTCTGACCATAAAGTTGAATTCATCGTCTCCATCTATTTGCAAGTCAGTGTCACTTTCATCACTTTTTGATTCGTCCGTTGCTTTTAGTGCCATTCTTTTTCTGTAGGAGGATCTTTCATCTCACTTAAGCTCGATTTCATGGATCATCAAATTTCTCGTAGCCAGTTGAGTGAGATAGTGTTTAGATCTTTTGTCATTTCTAGAGTTGTCACCTTAAGTCTCCATTCCTTTGGCAGTGACCTCAAAATCTTCGTTATGAGCTCGTTATTGGGATATATCTTTCCTAAGTTCTTTAAGGTTGTGATGATGTTGTTAAAGCATTCGAAGAATTCGTCTATGGTCTACCCTTGTTTCATGCCAATACTTTTGTATTGATGCACTAAGAGACTTATTCTATGTTTCTTTACCTCATTCGTCCCTTCAAAGGTAACTTGAAGTTTGTCCCATATTTCTTTTGCTGTAGAGCAGTAAGATATCTTTTCGTATTCTTCTGGAGACAACCAACATATCAGGTGATGTTTTGCTTTAGCGTTTAGTTGTGCATTTCTCCTATCAGTAACAATCCATACTTCTACGCTATCAGAAGTGGGAATTGTAGCTCTAACTTTAATTGCTTGCCATACTTCGATATCTATAGATTAGAGATATGTGGTCATTCTCTCTTTTTAGTATAAGTAGTTGTTTCCATTAAAGTAAGGAGGTTTTGAGATGGATTGTCCTTCAAAACTTCTCAAGATGTTTTCCATGAGCTATCACGTGCTGTAAAACAAAAAAATGTGAAACTTCGCTCTGATACTAAATGAAAAAGTAAACATATGCAAGAGGGGGTAAATTGTGTGTGACTTAAAAAATTTTGCAAGTTACTTTCATTTTCTATAAAAACAGGGGTGTATTTAAAATTAAAATAATAGGAGCCTGTCAGACGATAGTATCCTGTTAAATGAAAAGAGCATGCTAAAGTGTAAATCCTGTTGAAACAATAAAAAGAATGCACTTGTTAAAATCAAAGGAACTGTTAACAAGTCGAAAACAGAAGGAACCTATAATAAAACTGAAGGAGCCTCTTGCTGAAATAAACACACACACAACATAATGCAGAAATATAAAAGATAAAGAGAGAAAGAGAAGAAGGACGCAGTCAATTTATACTTGTTCGCCTTATAACCTAAGCCTACGTCCAGTCTCCAAGTATTCAACTTTAGTGTTTCACTATAAAATCAAGTAGTAATTTGACTAGCCTCTTCAAGCTCACAAGTTAATAGTTTTCAAGGTTTTTTAACCTTCCACACTAGTAGTATTTCAGTAGCCTCTACACTAGTAACCTCTCTCGACAGAATTTCACTTTCTAATGCGCAAGAGAATTTTTTACAAAGATATCACTTTCAAGAATGTATATGCTTTTGATGAGTTTCGACAATATAGTTTCTCAACCTTTTGTATCATTCAGTTGTTATTCATAGTCATATTAGCTCTTCCTTAGGTAGTCAATTTCTTCAACTAGCCGTTGCTTCATCTTACATCCTTAGTCAACTAGATATATTTAAATCTGAATTACATTGATGTCATTTTTATTGAAAAATCTTCCAGTAATCACGGGGATAATATACGACCTTCATAATTAGTAGAATCCTTTCAGATAAATCATTTCTAATAAGGTAAGTTTATAATGAAGGTTCTTGCAAGAAAGAAAACATATTTCTTATGATTTTATTTCCTTTTAAGAATAAGAACATTGATTATACAAGGAAATAAGTCTAATTTAAATTTTGAAATATTTTGTAGTTATCATCAAAATCGTTAATCATAATCCTTAAGCTAATATAACATAACACTTTCGATGACAAAGTTAGTGCATACGTGAATATAAATTTTTTTATGTTAAAAGTTACGTTAACCCTTTTTCAAATGTAAACTTCTCTTTATATAAGGGAGACTTTAATGTATAAGGTCATACATGTGGCTTCTTTGAGGTAAGACAGGGCATAAGCATCATGAAGATTAGTGAGTTGAAGGTGTACTGTAGTTAGGTTGATGATAGACATTGATTATGCCAATAGGTAAAGAATTAGGCTAACTACTAGAGGGGCATATGTAGGGATATTATTTATCCTTGTGAATCTTAAGAAAGATAGAGATATTTTATTAAGACCAAAATATCTATTCATAGATTCTTAACACTAACAATGAGTTGATCTTCTTTAGAGAAATGTATAGGAAATCAACATATCCAATTGTCATGCCTTAACGACATGATAAACATAACGTACCATAAGACTCTTTGGCCTGAGATCTTAGATAGTAGAGAGGTCTTATGATCCTAACACTCTATTTAAGTCATTGCTTGATATTATATAAACCCTTTAGCATAATTCATTTGGCATCAATTAAGATGAGCCTATAATATGTGTAAATAGGCTATTAGTTTGAGTATTGGAACATACCCTGAAAATGTTATCAACCTTGCATTGGGTTATGTTAAGCTCTACCAATAACAACTCTAACAACAATTTTATTACCTGCTTGAGTTCCTTTTTTGGACTAGATCTAAGGCTTCTTTAGAAGGAAAATGCAAACTAGGGGGTAGAAGGTTAAAGACGCAAAAAAGTGACCCTTAAACATTAAACTATTGTTGACAATTATTGACCTACTAAGGGTTTAAGCCATCTAGCAAGTTATATAGAAATACCTATTTGTATGGATGAGACTATGAATTTAATGGAAAGGACATTTTATGCTAGACTATGTGTTGTTAATATAAAAGAAGACTTACTTGAAGTGATATCCCTGATGAGGATTATACAAATTGATACTACGTTTGAGGACTTTATTAAGGTTGCTTACGAGTAAGTTTTTCTATAGAGGTGATTATTTTGAGTAGAAAGGTGATTATTTTGAGCTTATAGAAATGGATTCTCTAATAATGCTTGAAGCTAAATTTGGAAAGAATAATGGTTTGAGAAAGCAATTACCTACCTCTAATAATGAGTAGAAAGGTCAACGAAGGAAATGGATAATGAGAATCAAAATAGAGAGGAGGTCATTGAAGAGGTTGCTCCTAATATAAATAGCTCTTTAGAGCCATAAACTCCTATCAATTATATTCCTCCATAGGACATTGGAAAAACTGATAAGCTAGAACAAATACCACTAGCCAATAATGGGGATTACTCAGTTATAAATATAAATAACTATAGGGGTTCTGCTAAAAAAGAACAAGAGGTTCATATACCTACAATGGATAATTTCAAAGTGGATATACGAGGAGATCGAGATGAAAAACTAGAGCTAAAATCTCAAGGAATCATAATCTTTCTTAATATTTGTCATCTCTTAGAATGTTAGATATATTAACTGCCACAAAAAGCAGTAAATGATAGGGACTATCTTTATTAACTAAGCATATCTTAATAGGCTTTTTAAAAATTAAGCTTAAGGCTAATAAATGCAAGAAGCTACACTTTTTAGAGAAGTACTCATTTCACACATTTTTATTTACAAATCAAATTATACACCTATTAGTAACATTGATTTAGGAGAGGATATAGTTCCTTCATTTATTTATGGTTCTAATTGTGCTTTTTAAAGAGACTTCTTACGAGAAAACTCTATTAGAGTAGTGCTTTAAAGGCAATCACCTATAACACTTTTTTACAAGCTTTATTTTGATTAATAAAGTGAAAGGCAATTTTCATTAATTTGATGTTCATTTATTTATGAATTGATGTCATTCTTAAATCAAATTAATAAAGTCCATGACACAAAACATAACATGAAGGAAATCATGATGAGATCATGATAATGAGATTCCTATCATGTGCAATTATGTTAGTGTCTACATTATCCCTAGTCATAGGATCAATGAGATAGGACATTGTTAATCTAGATAGACTAGCATATGTTATACTCCTTGATTTGATCAAGTAGTGGATCCCATAAACTATAAGCATGAGATGCTTAGAGTTAACATGTAAATGCTTACTAAAAGTAGTAAGTACATTGGATGACTAGCTATGAGATTATCATATGGATGATCTATCAAATGTCAGTGACTAATCTCATCATAGCAATGGTGAAAATATCCTTAGACTTGAGGTACTTAAAGATATCTTAGATATTGATCCTGTGCTTTGACACCATTTCTTGTTGCCTTAAGACGAGGTCACTTTTAGGGTGGTGATTAGGTACAGATATTGGTATTCGAAGGTAATTGGGTAGCCAGTATAGAATTCACCACGCCTGATAGAAGGAAATGATACCCACAACCTCCTTTCGGGGTCATTACTTAGGAGTATCTGGTCAGAGCAGTTATGTGTCATGAAGAGAGTCTTTAATGACATATAAAATAATGAGATTCCTAGGATAAGAACTAACATCACTTAGACTAGATGTGACATAGTCAGTCTAGTGGGAGTTGACACATAGCCCATACTCTGAACCAAGTGGGGTATAGGATGGTGAAGGGATGAATTGCACGGTAATTATCTATGGAAAGGTTCGTAGGTTAGATAATTAACTATCTAAGAATTTATATGTTAATTCACTTTCATTCCAGTAAATTGACATCATGAAACCCTTCATGATTTACTTGGATTAAAAGTTAATTCAAGTGGTATGAAACCATTCATGATATGGTCAGATTAAGAGTTAATTCAAGTACCTAAAATAACCGAGAACTTAAGGGTCAGACGCATAAAAGATAAGATGAAATACAAAGTGTGCATGGTTGTCATTTTAAGTAAGTCATGTGACCCACTTTGTGACAAGTGGTATATAAGTGAGTTCTTCACTTATCTACACACGAAATTAAGCTAAAAACATGCACAATTGAAAGGCAAAGGGTCTAGAAGAGTTCTGGAGGTTGAGAGGAGTGACTTCTACTTGAATTCATCTTGTTTTGTGCTCTAACCACCCTTAGACACTAATTTTTCTTTATCTTTGCAAGTTTTTCACTAGCTGTTGAAGGTGTTTGTAGTTTTATATAACCTAAACAAGTAGAAGATTCAAGAAAGGAGGAGCATTTGCAAGGTATATATGTTGTAATTTCATGTTCTTACATTCTATTTTATACATACACATGGATTTTGGATTTTCTAGGGATTTTGTGATGTTGGAATTTTGATTCCAATGATTCTGATGCATAGCCATGCATGAGATGTATGGACCCATGGCTCCTGAACAGAGGTATCAGAGCTACTTATGCATGTATAAGATGATCTATTGAACATGTGCAAACTGTTTGTTGGGTTGTGACTGACATGCATATTTATTTTGAACAATTAGTATAAATTGTGGAAAAATGTTTTTTATGATTTGCTTTCATATAAATGTTTATAAGATGTTATATTATGTTTCTCTCAAAGGAAATTTCAATTGAATATCATTTGCTATTTTATTGCGAATCAATTTCCAATCCGTTCATATGTTAGTTTCTGGGAATTTCTAGGAAACAAAATGCATGTGTTAATTTTAAAATTTTCGTAATATTTCCAGACTTTTTTATAAATTATTCTTTCATAAAAATGCCTATAAGGTGTTATATTAAGCTTTTACTAAAAAAAATTGCAATTGAGTATCATTTGTTATTTTATTACTATTTTAATTTCGGCTTGATGCGTGTATGAAGTTCTAGGAAATTCTGGAAATCTGATGAACATGTATGCTTTTAAATTCCAGAATAATTTTATAAATTTTTTTAATGAATTTCCTTCATGAACATGCACATATGATGTTGCCATGTGTATGAGATGCATGACACCTATTTTTGAAGTGATTGATTATTTATTCTCGATTTTACATGCATGCTGGTGGTGTATGACAAATGTTAGTGGGCACATGATGTGTTGGCTAATTCCACTTAGTTCATAAAGAATTCCTAGGAATTAGTTTCTGGAATTTTTTATTAGGCACATTTAGAATGTGTATAAGACTCTGGAATTTTTCGAGAATTAATTGAACTTAATTCAATTAATAGATCAAGCCAAAGTCAACACTAGTCAGCTTTTAGAAAGCTGATAAGGCTGACTTGTTTGATGACTTATGTGTATGTGTTTCGGTTATAAGACCTTAAAACTCTTTTGTGAGATAAGAAATGTATTATTTTGATGCTAGTAGCATGCTAAGTGCACGTGCTTGAAATTAGGGTTCTGGAAAATTTCCGAACATCGAATTAGTCTCTTTAGTGTCTAGTAGGTTAACTCATTTATTTTAATAATTTTGGTCGTCAAGATATTTTTAGCTTGTGTTGAAATTTTCTTAATAAATTTGAGATGACCTAGGGATGTTTTAGATGCGTAATTGACGTTTGGAAATTTTGGAAACCCTAGGGACTAATTTATAATTAATCTAAGTAGATCATTGCATTTCTAGTGTGACTAGAAAAGGCATGTGTCCTAGAACTAAAGTGTTTCATTTGGACATCAAAATAATTGAATTTGAGGGTTCCTAATTGAATCACATTCATAATTAGAATTAGCCGAGACTAACACTAGCACCTGATGCAGTTCAACATTGAATCGAATCATGAACTTTTG
Source organism: Erythroxylum coriaceum (assembly GCA_026874005.2). Lineage (NCBI taxonomy): Eukaryota > Viridiplantae > Streptophyta > Magnoliopsida > Malpighiales > Erythroxylaceae > Erythroxylum > Erythroxylum coriaceum. The sequence continues at coordinate 32,565 of JANQAP020095275.1, read as the reverse complement.
ATGCACAGTCAAGTCACAACGTAAATTAAACCTCCTTTATGTATTACATGCATTAGATGCATTTTAAGGGTTGGTTAAATTGGCATGATAGGGTGGTTATGGACTTAGGCTCAATTTAATTGAAGCGGCCATAATCATGCCATATAGTTATAGTAACTATCTGAATATATATGTGAGATATATATAAGTCCATCCAAATATTGATGAGACCTAAGAACAAATCCCTTATCCAAAATATTAGGACTTACACCTTCCATTGATATGGCAAGAACCAGAGTTTTTTAAGTGTTAGGTTGTTGGGCAAACCCAAGCCCACTCTACAAGAATATGTTTAAACCATAGAAGTTAGATTTTCGGATTAATAGGTTACTTATAACTGGAAGCATTGATTTGTTAAGCAAACCCAAGGTCAACATGGATAGAGGCGAACTTGGGTTGTATATATGGGATGTATACGTATCAAGAGTTGATAACCTAATGAGTGTCCTAAATCAACAGTTGATGGCACAAGTCGATAATTGCATAACTAAATGCAATTGGTATGTATATACCTACCGATTGACCTAAGGTGGCTTGTTGGGCAAACCCAAGGTCATTCTTAGTGATGTTGGATATCGACATAATAGGAAAACTATAAGTTTTCTCGAATTCATAGTGAGGGATATAGATTCGGATAAAATATTGGGACCCATAATGCATGTGATTAGAGTCCATACTGATATGCATTCATGTACATTCTAACGCTCTCTCTCATTCTTCTAAGTTATTGACTCACCACGATGTCTTCATCCAGTGTGAACTTACACTCTCTACTAGACTCAAACAAACTCACGAGACCAAACTTTTTAGATTGGCTACGAATATTGAGAATTGTTCTCAAATCGGAGAAACTAAGATATGTTCTAGATGAGTCACTTCCCGATACCCCTGCTACCAATGCCTTTGATGAGGATTAGAAAGCTTACAAGAAGCTACTGGATGATAGTGAGATGGCTAGTTGTATTATGCTAGCCTCTATGTTACCAAAATTGCAAAAACAGTATGAGGCTGTGGATGCTCATACCATAGTCTACCATCTAAGGAAACTAGTTGATAGGTAAGCTTCGTCTGAAAGATTCAAGACCTCGAGGTTGCTCTTTCGCTCTAAGATAGCTGAGGGATCGTCTCCAATATAGTATGCACTGAAAATGAATGGATACATTAAGAGGTTAGCTAGTTTAGGTTTCATAATGGATCATGAATTAAATATAGACTTAATTCTGACTAATTTGACTGATAGTTATTCACATTTTGTGCTTAACTATCGGATGAACCAAATATCCACCTCAATAACTGAGCTGATTAATCTACTCAAAATAGCTGAGCAAACTATTAGGGAGGACATTAAGGCTGTGATGCTGGTGGACTATACTTCTGATTCTTACAAGAGGAACCAAAGGAAGAAAAAGAAGTCCTATAAGCCTATAGGAGGTGTAGCCAAGAAGGCAAAGGAGAAAACACTAAAGAGAATATGCTTTCATTGCAACAAGGAAGGGCATTGGAAGAGGAACTGTAAAGACTATTTGGAATCACTGAAGCAGAAGAAGGCATTAGATGCTCTACCGTCCACTTCAGGTATGTTATTTGTCATTGAGGTTAATATTATTTCTGATCATAATATTTAGATATTAGATACCAGATGTGGCTCACACATATGTGTTGATATGTAGGGCCTCAGGGATAGTTGACTGCTCAAGAAGGGAGAGACAGACCTGTGTGTGAGAAATGGAGCAAGAGTTGCTGCATTAGTCATAAGAACCTATATTTTGCATCTTCCTAGTGTGCTAGAGTTAATTTCGGATGATTGCTATTATATACCTGTTGTGACATAAAACATTGTATCTGTTTCATGTCTTAACAAAATTGGATTTCATTTAACTTTTGTAAGAAATGGTTGTTCAATTATGTTGAATTAAATGATGTATGGTACTGCTACATTGTTCAATGGTATTTCACATTAGATATGTCCAATCCAATTTTAAATATCAATGACAATAAAAGACAAAAATGGGATAATTTAAAATCATCTTACTTATGACATCGTCGACTTGACCATATAAGTGAGAGACGCGTATCTAAGCTATACAGGAGCAGTAGCTTAGGGTCATTTGCTTATAATTGTATCATACATGTGAATCTTGCTTGTTAGGCAAGATGGCTAAATTACCTTCTAAAGGAAAAGGTTAATGAGGGGGTTATTAGACCTAATACATTATAATGTATGTGGTCCGATGTCCATTCATGCCAGAGGTGGTTTTATGTACTTCATTACCTTTAGTGATGATTATTCGCGATATGGGAATATGTATCTAATGAGATACAAGTCTGAAGCATTAAAAATGTTCAAACAATTCAGATATGAAGTAGAGAAACAATTCAGTAAAAGTGTCAAAACACTTCGATCAGATCGTAGTGGTTAATACTTGAATGAGGAGTTTCTAAATTATCTCAGGGATAACGAGATTGTATCCTAATAGATTCCACCTTACACACCACAACATGATGGTGTGGCTGAAAGGAGAAACAAAACTTTATTAGACATGGTATGGTCAATGATGGGCTTTGCAGATCTACCAAAATCCTTTTGGGGTTATGCACTCAAGATTGTTGTTATGTGATAAATAGAATCTCTTCAAAAGCAGTTGATGTTACTCCATATGAGATATGGACTTACAAAAAATCCTATCTTTCTTATATGAAAGTTTGGGGTTGTCCAGCTTATGTGAAGTAGATTTAATCAGACAAGCTTGAAGCGAAATCTGATAAATGTTTGTTTGTAGGATATCCTAAGGAACTAATTAGATATTAGTTTTACAATGCTTTAGAGCAAAAGATGTTTGTCTCAAAGCATGCTATCTTTTTAGAGAAAGAGTTTCTTCTAAGAGAAGACAGTGGGAGCAAAGTTAAACTTAATAAAGTTTATGATGCTCAAATAGACGCAGATCAACTACCTAAACCCGAGATTGTTGTTTACGGAGCTGAGACAATAGTTAAACCTTCTAACACACAAAATGTTTGTAGATCAACTAGGATACATAATGTTCTAGAGAGATATGGATTTCTCATAAGTGAATATAATGACCTATGGTTCATACAGGACGATGGGCCTATAACCTATAAAGAGGCTCTGAAGAATTTCGAATCTGAAAAATGGCTTCAAGTCATGATGTCTGAAATGGATTCCATATTTGAAAACCAAATATGGACTTTGGTTGACCCATTTGAAGGGCTAAAACCCATAAGGTGCAAGTTGATTTTCAATAAGAAAATCCACATAGATGGTAATGTGATTACTTATAAGTCGCTAAAGGTTATCGTCAAAGATAAGGAGTTGACTATGACGAGGCATTTAACCCATATCCATGCTTAAATCCATTAGAATAATCCTAGCCATGGCTACTCATTATGATTATGAGATATGGCAAATAGATGTGAAGACAGCTTCCCTGAATGGAAACCTAGCCAAGGATGTGTATATGATACAACCTGAGGGCTTCATATCTAAAGATGGCGAAAAGGTATGCAAGCTTCAGAAATCTATTTATAGATTAAGGTAAGCATCTAGGAGTTGGAACATCCGATTTGATGCGACAATCAAAGAGTTTGGTTTCTCACAAAATTTAGAAGAACCTTGTGTGCATAAAAAGGTTAGTCAGGGTGCTATCATATATCATATTCCTTGTGTTATATGTGGATGACATATTACTAATAGGAAATGATGTCTTAAGTTTGCAATATATCAAATTTTGGTTATCCCAAAATTTCTCCATGAAAGACCTTGGAGAAGCAACTTATATATTAGGAATCAAGATCTATAGAGATAGATCAAGGAGGTTGCTAAGTCTTCATAGTTTACACACATAGATAAAGTGCTAAACAGGTTTAGCATGAAGTAGTCCAAGAGAGGGCTTCTCCCTATGACTCATGGGATCAAACTCTAGATGAGAGGACTCGCATGAGTTTGATCCTGTATGCTTCGACAAAAAGATCAATCATGTATGCTATATTATGTACAAGCTAATATATCGTATGCTTTAAGTGTTACAAGCAGATATTAATCAGATCCTTGTGAGTGTCACTAGGTGGCTATTAAGAATATCCTAAAGTACTTTGAGAAGGACTAAGGATGTATTCTTTGTATATGAAGATGGAGATCTCGTAGTGAGAAGGCATACAGATACCAGTTTTTAATCCAACCAGGATGAATCTAAATTCTAGTCAGGTTACGTTTTCATATTGAATGTTGGAGCAGTCAGTTGGAATAGCTTCAAACAAGGGACGACTGTAGATTCAACGACTGAGATAGAGTACATTGCAGCTGTAGAAGTGGAAAAAGAAGTTGTTTAGTTCAAAAAATTCATTACGGAACTTGGAGTGGTTTCAAACATTGTAGACCCGATACTGTTATATTGTGACAACAATGGGGCTATTGCTTAAGCCAAGGAACCAAGGTCTTATTAGAGGTCCAAACACATACTCGAGAGATATCACTTAATTAGGGAGATCATTGATAGAGGTGATGTGAAAATAGAGAGAGTGCCCATAGATCAAATCATCACTGATCATTTGACAAAGTCACTTCCTCAAATGAGGTTTGATTCTAGTATACTCGCCTATGATATTAGATATGAAGGCGATTGGCTTTACTGCAAGTGGGAGATTCTTAGAGTAGTGTTTTGTACAAATTTTATTTTGGTTAATAAAGCGAAAGGAAATTTTCATTAATTTGATGTTCACTTATTTATGAATTAATGTCATTCTTAAATCGAATTAATGAAGTCTATGATACAAAACATAGCATGAAGGAAATCAGGATGAGATTATGATAATGAGATTCCTATCATGTGCAATTATGTTAATGTCTAAATTATCCCTAATCATAGGATTAATAGATGTTAATCTGGATAGACTAGCACATAGTATACTTCTTGATTTGATCAAGCAATGGATCTCATAAACTGTAAGCATGAGATGTTTAGAGTTAACATGTGGATGCTTACTAAGAGTAGTAAGTACGTCAGATGACTCAAAATGAGATTATCATATGGATGATCTATCAAATGTCAATGATTAATCTCATCATAGCTATGGTGCAAATATCCTTAGAATTAAGGTACTCAAGTATATCTTGGATACTGATCCTATGCTTTTACACTATTCCTTGTTGCATCAAGACAAGGTCACTCATAGGGTGGCGATTGGGTATAGCTATTGGTATTCGAAGGTAATTGGGTAGTCAGTAAAGGATTCACCACTCCTGATAGAAGGAGATGATACCCATGGCCTCCTGTTGGGGTCATTACTCAAGAGTCTCTAGCCAGAGTAGTTATGTGTCATGAAGAGAGTCTTCAATGACATATAAAATAACAAGATCCCCAAGACAAGAACTAACATCACTTAAATTAGATATGACATAGTCAATCTAGTGGAAGTTGACACATAGCCCATACTGCGAACCACGTGGGGTATAGGATGGTGAAGGGATTAATTGCATGGTAATTGTCTATGGAAAGGTTCGTAAGTCAGATAATTAACTATTGAAGAGTTTATGTGTAAATTCACTTACGTTTCGATAAATTTGCATCAGAAACCCTTCATGATTTGCTTGGATTATGATTTAAATCAAGTGGCATGAAACCATTCATGATATGTTCATATTAAGAGTTAATTTAAGTGCCAAAATAACCAAGAACCTAAGGGTCACACATATAAAAGATCAGATGAAATATAAAGTCTGCATGGCTATCATTTTAAGTAAGTCATATGACCCACTTTATGACAAGTGGTTTATAAATGAGTTCTTCACTTATATACATACGAAATTAAGCCAAAAACACACACAATTGAGAGGCAAAGGGTCCAAAAGAGTTTTGGAGGTTTAGAGGAGTGATCTTGAGGATTGTTCATGCAATTTTATGCAATTGTTGCATAAGTTTAAATGCATGTAACTTGTTTATGATCTAACTCTCAATTGAGCATCTACTTAAATTCATCTTGTTTGGTGGTCTAACCACCCTTAAAAACTAATTTTTCTTCATCTTTGTGTGTTCTTCAGTGGCTGTTAAAGGTATTTGGAGTTTGCTATAACCGAAACAAGTAGAAGATTTAAGAAAGGAGGAGCATTTGTAGGGTACATATGCTATAATTTTATGTTCTTACATTCTATTTTGTACATGCAAATGGATTCTGGATTTTCTGAGGATATCGTGGTATTGGAATTTTGATTCCAATGCTTTAGTTATATAGCTATGCATGAGATGTATGGACCCATGGCTCCCGAACAAACTTAAGGATTTTCGTTCCTCCATTGACTTTTTATGGATAATTCTAGAGGAATTCAATAATACAATTCAATACTTTAATATTGAAGGGAATATAAGTTTAAGGAAACTTCTTCACTTGGAGTAACAAGTAAAGTGGTAACTGACATATACGGAAGAAAGTTGGCTTTGGCCAAAGTGGATTAGATGACTGAATTTTAAGAGAGAAAAGTAATTTTTAATAGCCCTTTGTTATAATATCATTACCTAACCATCATTCATAACTTAGCCTTATGTTAGCATAGGAAAGCCCTTTTTCACTTTTTAATATAAGTTGAAGGATTTACTGAAGCAGTAGCTAGGGTATTATCTTCAGTCTTTCAAAGTTATAAATGATTTATTTGTTTGAGGAAACATTAAGTGGTGGAAAAGGAGTTTAAAGAGATAAACCAGATAGGATTCTACAATACTCGTATGGTAATTACAAATGTTAAAATTGAGCTTAAGCTAATTTAAGATGAGCTTTATCATAACTAAGGGGACTCTACTAAGCAAATGGATAAGGGAACATCTTTAATTAACTATATAAGAACTCTAGAGGTGTATAAATCATTTTTAAGAAAAAAATTCAAGAATCTAATGGCTTAAAGAAGGAGATAAAGCACCAAATTATTTCATAAGATTATCTTATCTTGGAGAAACGTTAATAATATTTAAATAATGCATTAAAAAAATAGAGTAATAGCTCAAACTCGTTATGAGATTAAGCAAAAAGCTTATGAATAATTCTAAAACACTTTTAGAAGATAAGATAATGGTTATTCTTCTATGCAGATAATAAAATCCTTTATAATTAATCAAATCCTTGGAGAGCAATTAGAGGCTATGTCTATACTTTTAATGCTGCAGATGTAGAGAAAACTGTGTTTAAGCTAATCCTAGTAAGTCACCAGGTCTTAAATACACTTTTCTTTAAAAAAACATGGCATAATATAGAAGATCATAGTCAAATTACTTGCTTTGAAACCAAAGGATGTGCTCAAGCCTCACATCAATGAGTCTTAAGGTGCTTTTATGCAAGGCAGCCTTATTGATGATAACATCTTAATGGCATAAGAATTATTTAAGAATTATGGTAAGAAAAAATCATTTAAGAGTGATGCTATCAATAAACTAAGACTTTTAAGAATTATTTAAGAATTATAGTAAGAAAAAATCATTTATGAGTGATGCTATCAATAAACTAAGACTTTTATCTTACATATTATAGAGGCTTTTAAATTCCTTAAAGAATTCATAACATGAATTGATCAATGCATCTCTACTAAGTATTATTACATCTTGATTAATGGGGATCCTATTAACTTAATAATAGAAGGCAAAGGGTTAAGACAAAAGGACCCAATGTCTCCTTATTTGTTAACGCTTTACATTAAGACCTTAAATAGATTGATTGATTATTATATTAAGCAAGAAGCTAATTTTAAGTTTCATAATAAATGTAAGAAGCTAAGATTATTTAACCTCTGCTTTGATAATGATTTGCTTCTTCTCTTATATTGAGACGCTTATCAATTAGCATATTGGTGTCTGCTCTCCACACTTTTAAGGAGCTCTTTGTTCTCTCTATTAACAGGAATAAAATTCATTTAATTGTATATATTGGTGCTAATCAATTTTCTAGGTGGGTATTTATTATTACAAGGCTCAAAGTTAAGTATCCTCTTTTCACTTATCTCAGTATGCCTATCACCACCAAAAGACTCTCTTATAAGAATTCCATCACAATACTGTTTGAGAAGATCAACAAGAGAATAAACAATTAGTATAATAGAAATCTCTCATATGCACAAAGATGGAAAACACATCAATTAAGTACTCAACACATTTTATATATATTTGTCTTCTAACATCTTTCTTTATAAGGGTTTAACCAAAATTATAAAGAAGAAGATGAGAACATTCTTGTCTTAAGAAAACAATAGCAGGGTCAAGTGGACTAAAGTTTATATGCTAAGGGACGAACGAGTTTTTAGTAACTTTCCTATAAAAAAATCAATAAAGTCTTAATGGTCAAAAGAGTGTGGAGGATATTAACAAATAAGAAGTCATTGGGTTAAATGGATTCATATATACTTCTGGAAAAATGAAAGCTTCTAGGAGTTCAAACCTATATCTACCACTTCATGTTTTATGTTATAGTTACTAAAGTTGATGGAATGTCTTTAAGCTCATTGAATGCAAAATAGGTAATGACAATAGTGCGTCCTTGTGGTTTGACAATTAAAGAAAGTTAGGTCCTTTAAACTGGACTTAAATTGAAGCTCTTATTTCTTAAGATCTTAAAATTCAAGTTAGTCTTCAATGATAACACATGGTCATATAATCTTATAAATTTCTCCTTAATTATAGATAATATCTCTAATTACAGAACAAACTTAGGTTTAGAAGACTCATTTGTTTAGATGAATCACTCTTTAGGTTAGTTCACTAACCATTATTACAAGGATATCTTTAGTCACTATTCCTAGAAAATGTATTGGTATAATACAATATAGTTTAAATAGTCACTTCTAAAAGTTTCCTTCTTAATATAGCTAGAAGTCAATCATAGATCACTTACAGCAAATAGATTGAGATTTATCAACACTCATCAATGTTGTAGACTTTGCAAAACTCAACTAGAAACCTTATATCATCTCTTTTTCCAATGTGAATCGTTTACCAGTATTTGGACCAAGATCTAATTACTTTATCATTGATTGATTAAGTAGAGACATGAATACAAACTAGGGGATAGCACATTCTACAAAATAGCCTTTGGTAACACAATGTATGACATATAGAGAGAAAGGAATATGAAATTATTCTAGGATAAAGAAAAATCTATAGATCAAGTAGCTAATAAGTTGATCTCTAATATTAGAGAGTAATTACTAATAAACTATGTACATAAAGCCTGCAACATTATAGTAGCTTCTTCTTAAATAATATTGGACCATCTAATAAAACAAACACACGCAAGAGGCTGGTGAATTGTGTGTGACTTAAAAAAACTTTTGCAAGTTACTTTCAATTCATATAAAAAAAACAAATCCTAGTTAATGAATAAAAAATAGTAGGAGCCTGTTGGATAATAAAGGTTTTTAAACAACAGGAGCCTATTAGGCAATATGAGCCTTTTATAGGATAAGACCCTGCTTAAATGAAAGGAGCCTACTAAATGATGAATCATGTTAAAACAATTTAAAAATAGAAGGCGCCTGTTAAAACTAAAAAGAACCATCAGTAAGTTGAAAACAGAAGGGACCTATTATAAAATTGAAGGAGCCTCTTACTGAAATGAACACACACACACAATATAATGCAGAAATATAAAAGATAAGAAGAGAGAGAGAGAAGAAGCACACAGTCGATTTATTGTAACATACCACTCGTATAGAGCATATGTCTGAACGTACCAGAGAATATTCAAAAACATACTCTATGAAAATGGTACATTAAGATAATCAAACTAACTCATTAAAGGCATTAAACATATCATAAGCATTCTAAGTGTTCAATTCTTCCCATTTCATTCACAAACATAAAGTCACATGTCATTACAATTCAAAATCCATATATATACATGACATAACATTTGTTTGAGTTCAATCATAGTACCAAAAATACAATATGAAATGGGATGTTAATACACAAGACATCTATCTAGACTCCTCAGATTCAGCTAATCAGACCTTTGAGCCATTTTTGTCCCCAAAATGCAAGTATTAGACTTCTACTATATTACTTTAGTAGTTAGAACTACTTTGAACCGAAAAAACAACGTTGCAATTTTGATGAGTTTGTGAACACAGTGAGTGAACCATCATCGATGTATTCACTCAAGTCAGATTATAAAAACAAGTTATAACCCAATTCAATAAGTATATAAAACCATCCAATATTGAATACCACATCACATTTCTTCATACTTTAACAAGTACATCGTGTAAGCTAGCATTGCATATCATAACACATCCTCCATTTATTTGAACTGTAATTCACTATTTTAAAACAATTCAATAATACATTTCATTTCAATCATTTGATTCATGTAGGTATGTATATGCAAATGCACAAGTATCTCCATTTTCATTTTGTCTTTGTTGTGACCAAGTGCTTATCAACCCAATCTACTGTCCCTTATCCATTGTGGGCACCGAGATCATTTATAGCCTGTATCCATTGTAGATACCGAGTCCATACATATGAGCTTGAGGCTCTTTTTTCACAATCTTGAGCTCAAGCTCTTTTCCTACTTCGGTCACTCTGGTCACAACTTCTTTATTTGATCATGCATTTCAATATAATGAGATGTATCTTTTCATATGCCATGCTTTCATTTCAATACACTCATGTCTTATCTCAAGCTCCTCAGATCTTAGTCCGACATTTATCAATCAATTGTACACATATTTCAAATTAAACATTCAATTCATACAGAAGCACATATAATTGAGTTTACACATCTAAGTTAACTGACAGTACGCTCTAGAAAGGCTATTGCCTCGATGTTCTGATAATGTTTGTATATTGATGATCACCTTGCGCGTTTATCATTATGCAATACACACATAGTTCACAAATCACTAGTTTGTTTAATCATATGAATATACAATCATGTATATGCACATGTATATGTGTCATGTTTCAATGCTTGCTTAATTGACTTTCTGAGAATGTATTCTTATACAAATATCTTGTTCATTCAAACATTATAGCTTGTATACAATTTAGTTTGTAATCAGGATTATACCTTAAGTAAGCTTGATTTACTTTAAATTCATCAATCATACATTCACCAAACTTTTCGAGCAATATATAATCGTACAATTTCCCAATTCTCATTCATCCATACCCAATACACATTACTCAAATCTATATGATCATATTTGCATTCATAAGAATACCTTTATTCCTTCATTACATCATAATTTCCAAATTAGGTTACATTAATACCAAAACAATACATTCTTTAAGTTATGACATCAATTAACAACCTAAACATAGCAAGCTCTTTAACCAATTAATCAAGCAACTATCTCAGTTTATTCTAAGCCTTAATCAAGTCCAAATACTCCAATTTAGAGTGACTTTTTCTCAAATGGTTCAACATGTACACAAAACATAAATTATCAATTCAGAACTAGGCCCTCGGTCATGGGGGACAATGCCATAATTATGATGGAAGCTAGTGCAACAGGACACGATAGTGCACGAAGGGCCACGATCGTGCACAGTCTTTCTTCCCTCAATTTTACACGAACTTTATATACTTAGAGACATCACTACCACTTGAATTTTTCCAAAATTCATGTCCTATAAAGCTACTTCATTTCATGCTAGTCTAGCTTCCATATTGGTTACATTAAATCCCACAAAAATCTACTCATTTGTTTCATTACCATTCACTTTATACCATCACATATGCAATCCTAACTTTTCCCAAATTTGAAAGCATCTTAATAATACCTATCTTTAACATGAATTCCTCATCAATTATACCTTAAATCCCAAATTAGATCATCCATATAATAGCCTATAAACTACTGTTTTCATGCATCTAAAAACAAAATAGAAAAGTAATCAATTCATCCCTCACTTTCCAGCACAACTTCAACATCAACACTACATTCAATCCACCCCTAATCAGTCATCATATCACATGCCACAAAGATCAGTATTTCACTTACTTGTTTAGCTCAAATACTACCTTATTGCATCAAGCTTGCTTTACCTCACATACATGCAAGATCATCTTAAGAATAAGGTGGGAGTAGGATGGTTTTAAGAAAGACAAGAAGATGACAACAAATATAATAATGTTATGCTTCCTTAACTATCTTTACGAAGGATTTTTGCATGGATTTTGGTGTGGCAATTGAACATAATTTAGACGAAACATAGAGATGTGAAGGAGAAGTAAATTTCGGCAATGAGAGGGAGGAGAAGGAGGGAGTTTTAGCAGAAACAACAATTGAAGAGATTCTACCATGTGTATGCTGTGTGGTGTAAGTGGAGAGGACACTTATCAAGTGTCTGGGCCAGCTACATGTCCTCTCTTTGGGTTAACAAATGTCATTTAGTTCCTAGGCCATTCTTAATTCTACTGCCATATGTCACTCAATTTGTAGGCTTAGTCATCCTAAAATTCCAAATGTCAATTGTCTTGTTACTTGAAATATTTCCTAGTCTAAATATACATATTAATCCATCAATGATCTAATTAGGACAAATAACTCCAAATTACTAATTGTAATCCATCAATTCTTTTTATTGGCAAATAAAAATACAAGAAATTAGAAATGCAAAATCATGTCACAATTATTTAGAAAATTTCATACCCCATAACATTCATGTGTGTGTATGCTCATATTATGCATGTGAATGAAATCATAAAATCATATCATAGATGCACCAAATTTATTCTAATATGATGTAATTTAGTAATCTAACACTTACTCCCTCAGTGAGTTTAGAAACCAGCTATTACATTTATATTGGTTCAGCTTACAGCCTAAGCCTACGTCCAATCCCCAAGTATCCAACTTGAGTGTTTCACTATAAAATCAAGTAGTAATTTAACAAGCTTCTCCGAGCTCACAAGTTAATATTTTTCAAGTTTTTTCATCCTTCCACACTAGTAGTATTTCATTAGCCTCTACAAGCTCTCAAATAAAAATGAGGTTTGCTTGATATGAGCTTTAGTAATCTCTCTCGACATGATTCACTTTCTAACACACAAGAGAATTTTTACAAAGATATCACAATCAAGAATGTATATGCTTTTGATGAGTTTTGATAATATAGCTTCGCAAGCTTTTATATTGTTCAATTGTTGTTCACAGTTGCATTGGCTCTTCCTTAAATAGTCAATGTCTTCAACTAGCCATTGCTTCACTTGCATCTTTAGTCAACTGGATGGATTCAAATATGAATAACTGTGATGTTATCTTTGCCAAAAATCTTCCAGTAATCACAAGTCTAATATACAAGCTTCATAATTAGTAGGATCCTTTCAGATAAACCGTTTCTAATAAGGTAAGTTCATAATGAAGATTCTTGCAAGAAAGAAAATGTATTTCTTATGATTTTATTTCCTTTTAAGAATAAGACCATTAATTATACAAGGAAATGAATCCAATTTGAATTTTGAAATATTGAACAGTTATCATCAAAATCGTTAATTATAAACCTTAAGCTAACACCATCAACTACCTCAAAAGAACTAACGAACTTCAACATTGTAGAAATAATATAATAAGTTTATTGTAGTTTGAATATTTGAGGGGTATAGTTTAAAAATTAAAAGTAATCATTAATGGGACTGGTGGTTCAATAACAACAAGAGAAAAATTGATTAAATTCCTAATGCTCAATGAGAAAGAATGTAGCAGTAACTTAAATAGCTCAAAATGTGACAGAATTTGGCTTTCTTAGTCAAGCAACTTATGAACTACCATTTATAATGTTAAGATTTGTGTTCGATGCTCAATTAATATCTTCATTTTGATGATAATTAAATATTATCATAATTCATGACAATATTTGTTATTTATCAATACATTTATTTAACTTAAAAATGCATTGACTTGACTCAATCCCATATGAACTGGCCATAGCTATACTCCTTTATATAAAATTTTTTATTTACAATTCTCAAAAGGAAATAAGTTTATCATATATAAAATCTGAAAGTGATTCTAGATCTTACATATTAATCAAAAATTGTTATAACATGCACACTATTTTACATTAGAGTAAAGTGAGCCAATGACGTTGTACTATGCAGTAAAATGTCATAATCAAGCTTAGTCTGAGGAATAAAAAGAAAAGAGTATTCATTTTTTTTCAATTCAAATCATAAATATAAAGTTTGAGAAAGTTTGAAAAATATTTCAATTTTTTGATATAAGAATATAGTGTTGGTAATATGATAAGAAGTTTAGCTTGAATGTCGGTTGCTCCATATCTAATTCCAACAATCACCTTGGAGCTGTCATTTCATAGAAAGAAAAAAAAGAAAAAAGGAACTTATATTCCAAATTTCCAATGCATAAAATGTATACGCTAGTTTAGTTCTCCAATTTGACGAGTATAAGTTTCCCTTCCTCGAATAAATGACTTGATCAATTTCAAGTCCTTCAAAAACAAAAGGATATAATTTCACTGGCAACTTCCTTACCATTATCGCACTTTAATTGCATTCCCAAAGTAACATATAAAGAGACATAATAATGTATTATGTCTTCTACTCTTAATGACGATGAGACATAGTATCAAAATCACTTTTCATCTTATTAGCACTATAGTTGCTCCAAAAGTAAGGAACACGTATCAATGTTGGACTTAATTCAATGTATGGGTAAACACACACACACACACACACACACACACACAGATATATATATATATATATATATGAATAAATTGTATATTATAAACTATCATAAAGTTAAGTCCGATTAAAGTAATCTATTAAGGTTAAAGGCTTTTGGCTATATAACACCTAATAAAGTATGTGCTTTAATGCATAGAGACCTAATAATCTGATTTCTGTTTATGATGGGCTGAAATAGAAATAAGAAAAATTATATAAAGCATTAGGGTTATAGTCCCAAAGTCATATGAACGATTGTCTTTCTGATATCCCATCAATCAGAAGAGAGACGGTTCTTGAGAGAAAATAGATGTACATATTGAATTGGAAGACGAATAACCGCAAGACTCAAGAATCATGTTGTTCTCATGGATTCAGGTATGCTTCCATGACAAATCTAAGTATTCGTGATGATTTGACATGATTATTTATATGATTGGTAATGGTTTTCACCCTAAGGAATTAAATTCTATCAAGTGGTATCAGAGCCTCTTTCATGTTAGATCGTTAAGAGTTTTTTAATTATTTGTCTTCCATATGGTTGAATTATCTTCCATTTCTCTGGTTATTTGACATATACATCTATTTATGTTTTGATTAAATCATGGATTCAGTCTTATGACTTAAAAAAAGGGAGAAACCACTGAAACAGACGACGATTCATTGTTTTCAATGGTTATTTTCAAAGCCTTTAATCTTTATCCAATGCCAAGGCTTTTACTAAAACATAAAGCCATGTTACTTTGTTTATACCTTTAACCATTGTATAAAGATGAGAATGGTTTTATTCTTTAAGCATTGGATGCCAACGACAAAACAAATTTTAAAGTTTTATACATGCTACGTGCTTTAGGATTTGGATAAAGACAGAAACAATTTTACAACTCTATATACATGTTACATGCTTTAGGATTTGGAACCAAATTTTTTAATTATAAGTTATCATTTTGTTTCCATGAAGTTAGGCGTAAAACCTATTTTAGAAACAAATGGAATATTTGGTCAACTGATACATTCAACTATTTCTATAAATTTATATTCGGTTTATACATAATGTTTCGATATATTTGGTTTTGGCATAAATCAACTACATATGCTTTTATTTCTATAAATTTTATATTCAGTTTATACATAATGTTTCAATATATTTGGTTTTGGCATAAATCAACTACATATGCTTTTAGTTTATATTTTTTTATGAAAATTGAATTCGGTTAACTAAGGTTAATACAATCAACATTCGAATTGATTGTTCAAGGTATGTTTAAATATTAGAATAATTGATCTTTTATTAATATTGTGAAATAAATTGATTGAAACAACATGTTGCCAAAGTAGCCTCTCTTATGTAAATTATTTTATTTTATAATATTAAGATGATTGTGTTTGTGTAATTCATGCAAGTATTAAACAACCCAAAGGAAGGTCAACATTTTGGCCGAAATACATATACACCTGTGGTGATAAATATGTGATAATTCATGCAAGTATTGAACAGCCCAAAAGAAGATCAATATTTTGGCCGAAATACATGTACACCTGTGGTGATAAATATGTGATAATTATTAGGTTAGCTATATGAACAATTAATCAGTCCAAAGAAAGGTTAATTGTTTGACTTTTTTTGGGTTAATATTTGACTATTGCACCTAGAGTACCATTTGTAAGTTGATATTTATGCCTAAAGACTAAATATTAGTGTTGTGCTAGGTATCTTATGATGGATTTTATCATTATTCGATTTTATATGATTATGTGGAATTTATGTAAGCTTGTTTGTTGGTTGTTTTGTTCTCTGTTCAGTTGCTACTTCTGCTTCTACTATTATCGCCAACATCAATTCCATTCCTGTGCTTAGCAGCACAAACTTTAAGGCATGGAAAGAGAATGTTATGATTGTTGTTGGTGTCATAGATCTAGACCTTGCATAAAGGATTGAACGACCTACCGATGTTAAAGCTGACAGTTCCTCAGATGATAAGAGGGACATAAAAAGGTTGGAACATTCAAATTGCATAAGTCTTATGATTATAAAGCATATTATTCCGGAAATATTCAGGGGCACTATATTTGAAGGGGTAACTACTACCAAAGATTATCTTAATGAAATCGAAAAGAGGATTGTCAAAAGTGCAAAGGTTGAAGCAAGTACGATTTTGGCAAATCCTATTTCAATGAGGTATAAGGGAAAAGGAAACATAAGGGATTTCATTTAGGAGATGTCACATCTTGCTTTAAAACTAAAAGCACTAAAGTTAGAGTTGTCTGAGCACTTACTTGTGCACTTAGTTTTGGTATCTCTTCCTACACAATTTAGTCAATTTAATGTTAGCTACAGCTGTCAAAAAGAGACTTAGACTTTAAACGAACTCATTTCTCATTGTGTGCAAGAAGAGGAAAGGTTGAAGCAATAGAAGACAGAGAGTGCTCATTTGGAAACTACCTCAAAAGATAAGAACTTGAAAAGAAAGAAGGGTAAGGAAGTTGCTGTTGTCGCACCACAAAAGAAATAAAATAAGTAACAAGATAAGACTTTTGCCTATTTTTTCTGTGAAAGTACTGCACACAAGAAAAAGGATTGTATCAAATATCACGCATGGCATGCAAATAAAGGGTGCCTAAGCTTCCAGAAAGCCAATTAATGGTTAAAGATACATCTATGTGGGCGATGGTAAAGCGATAGAAGTTGAAGCTATTAGAACTTTTAGGTTATTGTTAAAGACCAATTATTATTTGGATTTGAATGAGACTTATATTGTACCATCATTTAGACATAATTTAGTTTCTATTTCCACATTGGATAAATTTGGTTGCTCTTATTCATTTGGAAATGGTCAATTTAATATTTTTCAAGATTCAATACTTGTTGGTACCGGTTCTTTATCATTTGTTAATAACCTATATTTGATTAATACGGTTTCTTTATATAATAAAACTCTATATGTATGTAGAGTTATAAAGTGAAAATTAACCAATGAGAATTTTGTTTCATTATGGAATAAGTGTTTAGGGCATATCTCTAAACAAAGAATTGAACATCTTATGTCTGATAGAATTCTTGATCCCTTGATTATGTAGACTTTGAAAATTATGTTAATTGTATTAAGGGGAAACAAACAAACCTAAGGAAGTCAATTGCCAATAGGGTTATGGATATCTTAGAACTCGTACATACAGACATTTGTAGGCCATTTCCTAAAGCTTCTTGGAATGGTCAACAATATTTTATTATGTCCATAGATGATTACTCCCATTATGGCTACCTGTATCTCATTCATGAGAAGTCTCAGTCTCTGGACGGGTTCAAAAAACTATAAGTCTGAGGTTGAGAATCAACTCAACAAAAGAACAAAATGTGTCAGATTTGACCATGGTGGTGAATCCTATGGTAGATATGACGGATCAGGTGAACAACATCCATGACCATTTGTTCAGTTCCTTAAAGAATGCGGTATCGTCCCATAACACACATATGCTAGGATGTCCTAGCATGAAGGGTGTTGCTAAAAGGCGAAATAGAACACTATAGGACATGGTAAGGAGTATAATTAGTCATTCTACTTTACTAGAATCTCTCTGGGGAGAAGCATTACAGACTGCAACTTACATACTAAATAGGGTTCCAACTAAAACAACTACCCAATCCCCTAATGAGCTTTTATGGGCAAAAGGCCCAGTTTAAACCACTTGCACATTTGGGGTTGTCTAGTTGAGGCAAGGCCATATAGGCCAAATGAAAAGAAACTAGATTCCAAAACTGTTAGTTGCTATTTTATTGGATACTCCCAAAGGTCTAGGGGTTACAAGTTTTATGATCCTACTATAAAGTCAATTTTTGAGACGGGAAATGCCCAGTTCTTTGAGGATGATGAACTTGGGAGGGGAGATAAGGTGAGACATTATCTTTAAGGAGGAATATGTTAATATTCCCCTAGTTGTTATTGGCAACAATATGGGTTTTATTCCTGATGTTGTCGAAGTAACAAATCTAGAACAATAAGACAATACTGAGGAACTCCCTATTCAAATTACAGAAATTATTCTAGAAGAACAAACTCACTAACCTCAAGAACTAGTGTCATTAAGGAGATCTACTAGAGAAAGGAGAAGTACCATTCTAGATGGTTGCATCATATTTCACTAAGAACATGAGGTTGACATTGGCATTGTGGAAGATGATCCAGTTAACTTCCATCAGCCCATGTAAAGTTCTAACTCTCAAAAGTGGATTGATGCCATAAATGAGGAGATAAGTCCATAAAAGACAATGACGTTTGGGATCTTGTCTAATTACTTGAAGGTGTGAAACCCATCGGTTACAAATGAATATATAAAACTAAGAGGGATTTTAAGGGCAATTTAGTGAGATATAAGGCTTGTCTGGTTGCAAAGGGCTTTACACAGAAAGAAGGCACCAATTATAAAGGGAATTTCTCTCTAGTTTCATCGAAATACTCTTTTAGAACTATAGTGGCACTTGTGGCACATTTTAACCTTGAGTTGCATCAGATGGATGTAAAGACTGTATTTCTCAATGGTGACATTGATGAGAAAATTTAAATAATGCAACTAGAAAACTTTGTAGACCTAAAGCAAATGGTTTGCAAATTAAAGAAATCCATCTACAGGCTTAAACAAGCTTCCAGTCAATGGTATTGCAAATTTCATCAAGTTGCTCTTTCGTTTGGTTTTAAAATGAATGCAGTTGATGATTGTATATACCACAAGTTCAATGGTATCAAGTTTATTTTTTTGGTTTTATATGTTGATGATGTACTACTTGCCAACAACGATATAGGTTTATTGCACGAAACCAAAAGCTTTCTGACAAATAAATTTGAAATGAAAAATCTTGGTGACACCTCTTTTTATATTAGGGATACAAATACATCGAGATCATTCTCAAGGTATACTTGGGTTATCATAAAAGAGCTATATAGAGAAAATTCTAAAGAGGTTTGGCATGCAGGATTGTCCCTTGTTACTAAGGAAGACAAGTTTAGTGTCAGCTAATGCCTAAAGAATGAGTTTGAAACTAAAGAGATGTAGAAGATTCCTTATGCTTCAACAGTAGGGAGTCTAATGTATGCTCAAGTATGTACTCGTCCAAATATTGTGTCTATTGTTAGAATGTAATTCTAGAATGGATCATTGGAGAGCAGCCAAACGAGTTTGTGGTACTTGCAGAGAATAAAAGATTACATGCTCATATACGTAAAGTCTCATCAGCTAGAGATCATTAGGTATTCTGATTCTAATTTCGCTGGATGCCAAGATAGTCAAAGATCCACATTAGGCTATATTTACCTGCCAGCTAGAGGAGTTATTTCTTGGAAGAGTGCTAAGTAGACACTCATAGCTTCTTTTACTATGGCAATAAAGTTTATAGCATGTTATGAGGCATCCAATCATGAAATATGGCTGCAACATTTTATCATTGGGTTGTACATTGTAGATGATATTAAAAGACCATTAAAGTTATTTTGTGATAATAAGTAATCAATGCTATATTGAAATAACAACAGGAGCTTAACGAAGTTGAAACATATAGACCTCAAGTTATTGGTTATCAAAGAACGAGTTTAAGATGGTCAAATTTCTATTGAACATATTGGGATAAACTCCATGGTTCCAGATCCGCTCACTAAGGAATTACCACCCAAGGTCTTTCATAAGCATGTCGCTCATATGGGTGTTGTATCTATTGAAGATGTGCCATTTTAGTGGGAGTTTATTATTTTGAGTGATTTTCAGTTATAAAAACTTTTATGATTTATTTAAACTTTAAAGTTTATTTGGTTGATCTCAATAAGGAATAAGGAATTAGGACCAATTGGAAGTAGGCATGTTCAGATCATATTACATGCAATTTCTTTGCTACACATCCATGCTTGATCTGTGTTGTTTAATTATATTGGCATAAGTGACCATTGATGGGTTTAGTTCTGTTATGCTTATAATGAAAACCACTTTGATACTATGTTATTATAATTGATGAATGAGATTGATTAAAGAAGTATTTGGTAGTGATAGCAAAATTTTGAGCTCATAATGTTATGACAAAATATACAGGGAGTTATATATATATGACCCAAGTAGGAGATTATTGGATTTAATCTAATGAGTGGGTACATATATATATGAATTAATTGTATATTATGAGTTGTCACAAGGTTAAGCTTGTTTAAAGTGATCTATTAAGGTTAAAGGCTTTGGGCTATATGACATTTAATAAACTATGGGCTTTAATGTGTAGAAACCCTATAGTCTATTTTCTATTTTATGATGGGCTAAAATAGAAATAAGACAAAATATATAAAATATTAGGGTTATGGTTCCCAAGTCATGTAAACGATTGTCTTTCTGATATCCCATTAGTCAAAAGAGAGAAGGTTCTTGAGAGAAAATAGACATGCATAATGACTTGGAAGACAAATAACTGCAAGACTTAGGAATCATGTTGTTCTTATGGATTCAAGTATGCTTCCACGATAGATCTAAGTATTCTTAATGATTTTACATGACTGTTTATATGATTGGTGATGGTTTTCACCCTAAGGAATTAAATTCTATCATGCAATACTTATTTACATCAAATGTCAAAATATGTAACGTGAAAAAAATTGTTGATGTGATTGGTGAATGTATCTGGAAAAAGTCGTTGATGTGAATAATAGTAGGGCCAACAATACTAACATTTCTTTGGAAAATCCATTATGTTTTTAAGAATCTTTTCATGAGACTTTAATAAGCCTTAGAATGAAATTAAAGACCAATAATACTGAAAGTGACTCAATCTAAAGACTCCAGACCTATTACTAAGCCAAGTGGTTCAATAGGAAATAAGATAAAGTTTCTTTTTGTTTTAAACAGAGTTCATATTGACATCTTTACGCTTTGTGATACATTAAACCTATATTTAGAACCTTAAATATGTTAACTACTCTAACATGTTAGCTTAAGGTTCATTTTTAACAATTTTGATGATAACCTTATAACATTTCACAATTCAAATTTGATTATGTCCTTATATAGAAACAATGGTATAATTCCTAAAAAAAATAAAACCATGGAATAATTGCTTTCTTTCTTATAGGAACCTTCTTTATGAACTTACTTATTAAAAAATGGTTTATCTAAAAGGATCCTACTTATTATAAAGGTCATATATTAGTCGTGTGATTACTCGAAGATTTTTTGGCAAAGATAACATCGAAGTTGTTCGGAATTAAATCCATCTAGTTGACTAAGGATGCAAGTGTAGTAATGGCCAGTTGAAAGAAAAGCCAACTTAAGGAAGAGCAACTGCTTTTGTAAACACAGATCAGAGTTGCGAACACTAATCAGACTTTCAAAATACAGCTATAGAATAAATTCTTTTGAAAGTGATATCATTGAAAAATCTTTTGTTCTTTAGAAAATGAAAATATTTTTTAGAGACATCAATGTAGCTCATATCGAGCAAACTTCATTTTCTGTTGAGAGCTTGTAGAGGCTAGCTAAATACTACTAGTTTGGAAGGTTGAAGAACCTTGAGAAATATTAACTTGTGAGCTTAGAGAGGCTCGCCAAATTACTACTTGTATTTTTATAGTGAAACACTCAAATTTGATACTTAGGGACTGGACGTAGGCTTGGATTATAAGCAGAACCAGTATAAATCGACTGTGTCCTTCTCTCTCTTCTCTTAACTTTTATATTTTCATATTATATTGTGTGTGTGTTCATTTCAGCAAGAGGCTCCTTGATAAGAGTGAATTGCACCATGTTTTAGGGCTTAGTTTGATATGTATTTAATTGTTAATCTAATCGCTTAGTATATGTTTAGGTTAGAATTGTGTTAGTTTGTTTATGTTTAAGTGTTTTTATGGGTTAGTATAAGTCTTTGAGCTTAAATATTATGTTTTTAAGGTACCTTGATGTGTTTGTTAGTGTTTTAGGGTCATCATCAAAAAACGAAGAAGTTTCAGAGACATTCAGGCCGAAACAACAGCCCACAATCATGGCACAACAGGCCACGACTATGACAGACGCACCAGAGTTAGCCCACGATCGTGGCCTATGTGCCACAATCATGACAGAAGCCTAGGACATGACCCACAATCATGGCCTGCTTGCCACAATCATGAATGAAGGCTCAGATATGGCCCATGATCGTGGCTTGCGTCGGGCAGATGTGTAGACACTAAAAAACATCAAGTTTTGAGGGATTTTTTGGACCTTTTGGACCCCAAAAAACCCTAGGGCTGCTTAGAACACAAAAGTTATTTAAAGAATAAGACAAAGGGGCAGGAGGAGCTTTTTCATCAGCCATTTTTAGAGAAACCCTAAAGAGAATTATCGAGAGATAGAGAAAGAGAAGAAGGAAGAGAGAAGTGGTGAAGAAGCTGACATGACGTACTTCTCGGATTAGGTAACAATGTTTTCATTCTATTCGCTATGATGTTTCCTGACGTCACTGCCTCCCTTCACTCACCTATATATTCATTTCTTATTTCATTTTTTCACTCACTTTCATTTTAACTTTGTCTATCTAAGTTTAGAACTTCCAAACACTCTCACTTTTCTCTACCTAAATTCCTAACTTCCAGTCCGTTCTAACCTCTACCTACTCGCAAGCTAGTATGCCACGCATTAAGTAGTTAGCAAAGCATAATCAATCATCGGGATGAAACCAAGTCTTGGGATGAGGGCAAAGGAACAGAGCGGCAGACGTCGAAGCACCCTTCTCGATTTATGCAGAGGAGTAAGGTATTCGTTTCTAATCCCTCAATGCTAAACAAATTGTAGTCCCGAAATATTTTGATTTTGATACATTTGATAAACTAGAACTGCGGGATAGGGTAGAGAATTTAGCATAAAGAATTTAGTGGGAGAAGTTCATACACTTCCAATATCCTATCTACCAGGAGCTCACTCTAGAATTCTTCACTTCCCTGTATTACAAACCTAGTAACCCTAAAGAAATGTGGTTTAGGTTACGGGGATGAAACTATAAGTTGAACATCAAAATCATGTGCGATATTTATGGATTCCCCGAGTCTTCCATTACTGATCAACACGATGATTTTCGTGCTTCTCACTATTAGAATGAACTCACTGGGTTTAGAGCAATTAGACATTAAAAATGCCCACAAAAACATCATAAGAACCTATGAGCAATTGTTATTGCACAAATTCATATGTCAATTAGTTTTTGATAAATCAGAAACTAACAAGTGCTCAATAAAGGAACTTTTCCTATTATAGTGTATGGATCACATCATCTCATAGTGCATCTCCACACATGTGTTGAACGCTATTGTTGCAACTCTATGTAAGAGGAGCAACAATTTAGGTATAGGGTACTTGGTTTCTGCCATTGCTGAGTATTATGGCATGGACTGTCGTGGTTTAACCATCCACCTCCCAGATTTTCTAAATCATCATCATTTATGGCGTGTTGAAATCTTTAAGTCCCATAACATGGAACTCTGGGATATTAGCCAAAAGTTGCATGTGAAGATCAGGGCTAGTCAGGTGAGTTTGAGTACAGCACCACCTCAGCAGGTAGAAGAGTACTCGATGAGTGAGGAGTCTGAAGAGGAAGAAGACACAGATGAATCGAGCTAGAAGAAAGTGCTTGATACAATCTCCGCGAACGCTAAGGTAATTACAGATACACTTATGGAGAACTCTAGAAGAATGAAGGAAATGGCCCGAACACAACGATGTCAGAGCTAGGATATAAGTCATATCCATCATTACTTTGAGGTTACTTTGAGGCTCAAGGCATCCAACTGCCACCTCTAACACCATCACCGCCTCCATCACCATGAGGCTTTGTTCTAACCATTTTCCTTTTAAATTTATTTTTTATTTTATTTTTGTTTCTTGTTTTTACTTTAATTTATGTTCTTCTTGTCATGCTTTTTTGTTTGCCTCCTTCTCACATTGAGGACAATGTGTTGTTTAAGTGTGGGGAGGGTTATGTGTTTTACTTTAAATGTGAATTTTGCATATTTTATGATAGTTTGTTAGGTTGCATTTTGTGAATCGTGTAAATGTGTCAATGGCTTAGATGGATTGGAATTGATTTAATTTTGAACATTGTCTAATAGGTTGTAAAGAACCATTAGCTCTCAAAATTAGTGAATTGGTTTCTTTGACTAAATATGCAAGTTAATTAGGATTTAGTGTGAATTTGTCGCCCTCTAGATTGTCATATCCATTCATAATTTTAGGTATTTCTACTTAAGCAGCTTTGCTAGTATTTTTTCATGAAAACGAGTAGCTAAAGCAATAAGGTAGGCAATAAAAAAATTGTTTGTTAATTTTAAATAAATTACTATTCTACTTGCCTTCGGGTTATGAATAGAACTAGTAGCTAGTTGAGAACATGATGTAGTTGAGTAACCGAATCGGCACACATCACAAATGTGTGCCTTTGCATCAAAAGGCTATAATGACGTTCTAACCAAGTAGCTTAATAAAAAACATAACTTAGTTAAGTATCCGGATTGACATTCATCACTAATGTTTGCCTCCGCGTAAAAAGACTAAGTCCATGTTTAAAATAAGTAATTAAAATAATAATAATAATAAAAGTGTTTTCTAATAAAACCTACCGAACTTGTAAATAGCTTGACTTTTTATGAACACGTACTTAGGAGTAGTTATAAAGTTGAATGACCAAAGAATTATTAATGTTTGTGTCCCATGGAAAAGGGTGAATTATTTGAAACTTGAGTTTGGATTAATATGTTTATTTACTTCAAAGTCCCTAGATGCAGATTTTACATGTTAATGATTTGATATAACTTGAATGATTGTGTTTAAAATTAAATTTATTTCATAAAGTTGAAGCCATTATCTCATTACTGCATTGTGTATTGAGTGATTTTGTGTGTTTGTTATTTTGTTTGCTTAAGGACAAGCAAACATTTAAGTGTGGGGATGTTGATAAGTGTGAATTGCATCGTATTTTAGGGCTTAGTTTGATATGTATTTAATTGTTAATTCATTCGTTTAGTACGTGTTTAGGTTAGAATTGTGTTAGTTTGTTAATTATTTGTGTTTAAGTGTTTTTATAGGTTAGTACAAGTCTTTGAGCTTAAATATTATGTTTTCAAGGTACCTTGATGTAGTGTTTCAAGGTCAACATCGAAGAACGGAGAAGTTTCGGAAACATTCGGGTTGAAATAATGGCACACGAGCGTGGCACAATAGGCCACGATCATGATAGAAGCACAGAGTTAGGCCACGATCATGGCCCATGTGCCACGATCATGATAGAAGCCTAGGACATGGCCCAAGGTTGTGGCCTGCTTGCCCTGATCGTGAGAGAAGGCTCGGATGTGGCCAATGATCATGGCCTGCGTCAGGTAAACACACAAACACTCTAAAACGTCAAGTTTTGAGGGATTTTTTGGACCTTTTGAATCCTGAAAAATCCTAGGATTGCTCAAAACACAAAAAGTATTTAAAGAATAAGACAAAGAGGTAGGAGGGGCTTTTGCATCAGCCACTTTTAGAGAAACCCTAGAGAGAATTATAGAGAGGTAGAGAAAGAGAAGAAGGAAGAGAGAAGAGAAGAAGAAGTTAACTCGACGTATTTCTCATATTAGGAGTTTCTCGACATCACTACCTCCCATCATCTATTCAATTCGTATTTCCTGTTATTTTCAGTTTTGTTATTGTATATAATTGGAATAATAGTTGATGATAGGATTTTTGGATGTTGATGATGTTCTAAACTCATCTTCAGGGTTTTATCTTTGATTTAATGAAATATGATTATTTATGTGTAATTTGGATTTATTGTGATTTAATTTTGGATGTGCATAATTTGATAATAAACTCGAATAACAAATAATTAAATTGGGCTAACGAGAGTTAGGTGACTTAATATAACAAGAATTAATTCAAATCGGTAAATTGTGCGAAGAGAGATCTTGCATAGGTTTCTGATAGTTTATTAAACAACTTCAGATCTAATTAGGTTTGGATAGGTTGTTAATTAAGAAATTGCAACTTCCATAATCTGATTAGGGTTTGTAAATTAGGGTTAATGGTTATAACTAGAGAGAGAGTAATCATCCTTAGGATCATTTAGAATCGATAATTCGATAATTCATAATCAATTGGGTTAGCGTTAAGGATAGGTAAAATTCCCTTTCTTTTAATTGGTAATTCCTTAGGTTAATTCTTGAGTGTGTGTTAGAACTGCTAAACTATTAATATTTTCGAGATTGATTCTGGAATTGATTTGCTTGATTGAATTGAACTCTCATTTTAGTTCCATTACATTTTGAATTTTGCGAATTATTTTGGCCTTAGATTTTAGGATTAGATTATCCCTTCTTATGAGATAGACACCTTAGGTACTACATGAATGAGCCGTGAACTTGCGAACTATCGAAGTTAATTAATTAAAACTTACACACATCAATAACCCTATCACTCCTTCAATTATAAAATAGGTTCCTTCTGTTTATAACTTGTTAAAGGTTCCTTTTATTTCAATAGGTGCCTTCTGTTTTAAAATTATTTTTTAGCTGGTCTTATTCTTTAACAGGCTTCTATCATTTAACAGGCTACTATCGTGTGGCAGGTTCCTATTGTTTTTAATTTTTAACAGGCAACTGTCTTTATCCGAATTAAAAGCAATTTGCCAAAAATTTTTAAGTCACACATAATTCACCCCCCTCTTACTTGTGTTTGCTTTTACCATTTGGTATCAAAGTGAGGTTTCACATTTTTGTGTTTAATAGCACATGATATATCATGAAAAACAATCTAAGTAGTCTTAAAGGACAATCTGTCTCAAAGCCTCCTTACTTTAATGGAAATAATCACTCTTACTAGAAAGAGAGAATGACAATATATCTGCAATTTATGGATATCGAAGTATGGCAAGCAGTTAAAGTTAGAGCTACAATTCCCACTTTCGATAAATTAGAATTATGGACTAATGATGATAGGAGAAATACACAACTAAACTCTAAGGCAAAACATCACCTGATATGTATGTTATCTCTAGAAGAATACGAAAAGATATCATACTATTCTACCGTAAAAGAAATGTGGGACAAACTTTAAGTTACCTTTAATGAGGTAAAGAAACATAGAATAAGTCTTTTGGTACATCTATACGAAACTATTGACATGAAATAGGGAGAGATCATAGATGACTTCTTTGGATGCTTCAACAACATTATCATTGCCTTGAAGAATCTAGGAAAAATATATCCTAATGATGAGCTCATAACAAAGATTCTAAGGTCACTACCAAAGGGATAGAGACCTAAGGTGATAACTCTAGAAACAGCAAAGGATCTAGACACTATCTCACTCGATTGACTATGAGGATATATGATGATCCTGAAACCAAGCTTAGGCGAGATAAAGGATCCTCCTACAGAAAAAGAATGTCATTAAAAATGACTGATGAATTAAACAGTGATGAAAGCGACATTGAGTTGCAGATAGATGGAGATGATGAATTCAACTTCATGGTCAGAAAATATGCACGCTTCTACAAAAAGAGGTTAACAAAGAAAAGAGAAGGAAATAGGAAGGTTGGAAACAATAGGCCCCTATCAACAGTAGTAGCAATACACAAATCATATACTACCATTGCCAGAAGCCTAGACACACTAGACCTAAATATCTCTCCTTCAAAAGGATAAATAGAGAACAGGAAACCTAGAAAGCAAGTTATGACTATAGTTTGGTCTGACTAGGATTATGAAAGCTTTGAAGAAGACGAACCTAAGGAAGTTAGCAATGTCTGCTTCATGGCTAAATTAGGAGATGATGATTCTAACTCTAATATTGAAGTTAATGAGTTGAAAAATGCATATAATGAATTGTATGATTAGTACGAAAGGTTGACAGTGAAATATTTCAAAGAAGTTGAGAAGTCCAAGAGCAATGATGCATATCTAAAGAGTAAGATTGAATCATTGGAATTAATGAATGAGAAGCTAACGACCAAGAATATGTCTCTCGAAGTTGAATATAAGCAAAGGTCTCTGAAAAGGAATATTAGAAGAAAGAATAGCCAAGATGGAAAATACGTTGCTTAAAAATGATTCTGAAAAAGCTGCCACCTTAGAAATTGAGAAAGAGAAAAGTGCTGAAAAGATCTTATCTCTAGAAAAAAGAACCGGTCAATTTCGTTGATGGAAGGAACAATCTTGATGCATTGCTTGGTAGTGATAAATGCATGTTTGATAAAGCCGGAATAGGATACAATGAAAACAATAATATCAGGCCTTATAAAAATTTCTTTTCAAATCAAGCAGTAGTTATAGTCAAAATAGCAAGAGCCTGATACATGGTAGAAATGATATGAATTCTCATTCATGTGTTTTATGTTTCCACTATGGTAAACATGGTCACATTAGTCATTCTTGTAACTTTCGTAAAGTGGAGAAATTATCTTAAACGTATATTTGGAGACCGAAAGTTCAAGCTACTAACTTGAAAAGACCTAGAAAATTTTGGGTACCTAAAATGAGATAATATTTTGCAAATATGTTTCGAAATAGAGACAAGGGAAAATCAATGGGAAGTTGATAGCAGCTGTTCAAGATACATGACAGGTGAGATATTACACTTCAACTACATTGAAAGAAAATACGGAGGTAATGTTGTCTTTACAGACATAAATAAAGTGAAGGTTACTGGAGTTAGTAAAATAGGTAATTCTGACTCTACCTTTATTGATAACGTTCTCTTTGTTGATAGTTTAAAACATAACCTGTTAAGTGTAAGTCAGTTATGTGACAGGAGCTACAAATTCATTTTCTATTCATCTCATTATGAAATTGTCAATATTCATAATGAAAACAGTATGTTTATTGGTCTTAGAGATAAGAATATATATTGTTCTCAACTGGAAGATATGTCCTCACAAAATGTTAAGTGTTTTGTCTCTCTAGAAAAGGATTCGTTTATTTGGCACAGGAGAATCGAACATGCCAGTATGAGCATTTTATCAAAATTTTCCAAAAATGAGTTAGTAAGAGGAGTACCTTCTCTAAAGTTTGAAAGCAATAAGGTTTGTGAGGCTTGTTTAAAAGATAAACAAGTCAAAAGTAGCTTTTCGCCTAAAAATATTGTGTCTACTAACCAACCACTTGAACTTGTGCAAATGAATTTATTTGGTCCTACCAGGACTCAAAGTTTTGGTGGTAAACATTATGATTTTGTTTTAGTAGATCATTATTTCAGATTTACATAGGTTTACTTTTTATCAAATAAGGATGATTTTTTTTAAAGTTTTTGAGAAGTTTTGTAGAAAAATTTAGACCAAAAAAGGATAATGCATTACTTCAATTTGAAGCAATCATGAAGGAGAACTCGATAATAGAAAGTTTGAAGAATTCTATGACAGCAATGGTATAACTCACAACTTCTCTTATCCAAGGAAACCTCAGCAAAATGGAGTTGTAAATAGAAAGAACGGAACTTTGGTTGATATGGCCAGGACCATGTTATGTGAAAGTGGACTACCTCGTGGATACTGGGTAGAAGTTGTATATATGACATGTTATATACTCAACAAATGTCTCATAAGACCTATTATGAAGAAGAACCCCTATGAGTTGTGGAAAGGAAGAAAATGAAATGTTGTTTACTTTCAAGCATTTGACTGCAATTGTTTCGTTCTAAACAATGGAAAAGACAACCTTGGAAAGCTCGATGGGAGGTTAGACGAAACTATATTTCTAGGTACAGTGATGCGAGTAAAGGATTTAGAGTTTATAATAAAAGAACAAGGAAAATAGAAGAATTAATACATATGGTATTTGATGAAGCACTACCGTCGACAATATCAGCTGATTCAGATGTTGAAGAGCACCCTCTAATTCCTAAAAATACATCAGAGACTTTAACTACAACACCTTCAGAATCACAAGATCAAGAAGGTCTCTCAGAAGCTAGAACAGAGTAAGCTCCTTCCTCTCAGCAGGAGCTCATGCAAAGAAAAACACCTAGAGAATGGAAAGGTCTTGACAGATACCAATACATTCTGGGAGATCCCTCTGAAAGTCTAAAAACAAGATCATCATTCAAGAACAACTTTGTTACTCTCATCTCACAAATAGAACCAAAAAATGTTGAAGAGGCCCTTATTAACAAAAACTGGGTTTCAGTCATGAAAGACGAACTCAATCTGTCACGACCCGGTACCACATCCGGCCTATGACAACCGCCACATACCCGGGCTAAGGACACTAACGGTGTACTTAATCCGACTATGCAAGGCTAACTGAATGTCTTTCCTTTTTTATTTTATTTAAAAAAAATTTGGGTAGCACAATGGCTGTATTTTAAAAATCCCCAAACCTGCAAACAACTTTAAACACATTTCTATATTCACACTAAAAATTTTACCATAACTGCAGGACTTTAAAGTCCACTCAAAGCAACCTCAACAATAGTATCAAAGTTCATACATTAGGTCTTTTACAATGATAAAACAGTCAAGAGTCAAATTTATGAAATTGCAAAGCATATTTACATAACCATCCCAAAGAAGATAGTTCATGAGCCACTATGCGACAAAAGTACAAAAGAGAGACTAATGACTACCCACGTGTGATAATGCCCCGAAAACGTCAAAAGACTGCACAATCCTCACAGAGTTTCAAGCTCACTTTATTAACCTACATGGTTGCAAAGCAGAGGGGTGAGTACATTATGTACTCAGTGAGTAGAAAAACACATATATCACGCATAGAACTCGATACACACCAAGACGGTATAAATAACCTACAAAGTGAACATGCATCACATAAAAATCACATGGGCCTAGCTTATGACTCATCGTATACTGGTTAGGAATCATATAGGCCTAGCCTATTAATCACTCATCCGGTGAACATAGGTTCTAGTTCCAGTACACAAAAGCATAAAAATATAACATGTATAATTTAAATCTCATCAGAAAATAAATAATCAGGATAAGCCAAAACAATCATGTGTGTCAACACTAGTCGGCAAAATTAACGCGCACACCCACCGATCCTCGATGTTGGCTCGACTTCATCTGTGGTAAGTCCGGACTACAGTCGATAAGAGCGTCATGAGCTTAGGTGATGACCTCATCGGTGTCCAGACCCTAGGTGTGGAATCACCGGCGAGTCCCATAGAAAGGTGTCGATACGGGGACCTGATTTTTATATACCAGTGTTAAGGGTACAGGGGTCGCTAAATCAGTTGTGCCCTGCACACAATTGGCCAATCATTACCTCACCAATCACAAAACAAATCATATTCAAATTTTAAGTATAAAATCAAGTAAGGCATCGGTCCAACCGATGAAATGAAACCTTGTGATGGCTCTAAGCCAAAAAAAGATACATATATATGCGGCAAATATGGCTCGATCATGAATATGTAAATTTTAAAACATTATTTTATGTAATAAGCGACATCTTTTGCACTTCAAGTGCAAAACGTTATTCAAAACAATATTATTTCTTAAATAAATAGGCATATTAGCATCCATTTGAAGTTCAATTCTACCCTATATTAAAATTCACATACAATTCATTCAGCACGTCTTAGGATGTTCCAATTCTATTTAAGAAATATAGTTTTCCTAACATACCTCAAAGAAGAGGTGCACTACCTTGCCTTCAAAAATCCTCGGTACGATCTCCTTGATTCCTAGCTCCCGAGCCTTTATACATAAAAAGACATGCAATGAAATTACTACTTAAACATAAATTTTTTTTATAGTTATACACCATCATATAAGTGTGCAAAACATAATATCATTCCCTTTAAGCTATAGGATTCGACCATTAAGCTTCTTACATGGTTACTTCCTTACCATTCACATTAGCT
>JANQAP020095001.1:0-22812 GCA_026874005.2 Erythroxylum coriaceum | reverse complement strand
TTGATATTTTAGCAATAGGTTCAAAATAAACAATCAAAATAAAATATTAAGATTATTTATCCTAAAACCATCCAAATAAATACCAACAACATAACAATCCGAAAAGAAATCACAACTTTAAAATGACAAAAATAGCTTAACCATGACTCAGCGTCGATATCTCCATTGAATCGATGTCGGGAACCTAGCCTTCCATATTTTTTTTCTGCTTAGCTTCCAACCCTGCCTGGCTCCTCTGCTTTGCGTCTGCGGTCTTTGTATTTTTCTCCTTGCTCTACCGTCACTATTCCTGTCAAAACAATTTCAGTTCTCTCCCACCTTCGTCTCTGTTCCTGCCGCCACTGCCTGTTTCTGCCAAAGCCAACAAAACCAAAAATTAATTCCCCTTTAAAACCCTGCAGCGTTATTTTTATAACGCTGCAGTGTTAACTGCGTTGGGTTAAACGCAGCAGTGTTTACGCTGCTGCGTTGCGCAGTGTTAGCGCATGCGTTTAACGCATGCGCTGCTGCATTTTACGCAGCATATTCCTTTTTTTTGGCTTTTCAATTTGTTTTAAAATTTTTGTCTTTTTAGTCTCAAAAATAAATCAATATATCCAACCTGACAGTCAACACAAATTGAACACAATTTGACCATTTTATCTTTAAAATAGGATTGAAATCACATGTAAATACATAAGAGAATATAAGAAAATTCAATCCTATCATAAGCCTTCATATTCTACTTGATTATTGGAGCATGGGAAGTCCATTTTAATGGAAAGAAGAGTTTTGGTTCCATTTGGTGTAATTGTGACTACTTCAACACAACCTTCTCTTTACTATACCTATCAATAACTATAATAGCCCATACCACCACCCCACAGATATTGTCCGCTTTGGGTTTCCCATCAAGCTAAGGCCCTCACAGTTTTGCTCTTCCCACACCTAGGAAAACACTTCTATAGGGAAGAGGTATCCGTATCCTTATAAGGCGTACTTCGTTCTCCTCTCCAGCTAATGTGGGATCTCACAACTTTTCCTGCACCTGAGAAAATATGTCTATGGGGAAGAGGTATCCATACCCTTATAAGGAGTACTTCGTTCTCCTCTCTAGCCGATGTGGGATCTCACATTAACTCCCATGAATTCTTTTCATAACTGAGAACTAAATGTTCTTCATCTTCTCATACTTTAATTGAGGGATGCGTTGCTTATAAATCAGTTAATGCCTGACCTTTTACAGAGTTATAATGATAATATACCAAGTTGAAGTTTATAGGAGTTATAAGCCACTTCCTAATATTTCTTGAGAGGATAAACTTATTCAACATGTATTTCAATAAATTATTCAATGAAACCATATAAACCTTATTTTGTAATATGTAATTCCTTAACTTTGAATAAAACAAATATAATGCTAGATATGACTTAACAATGGGTAGATACTTCTTTTTCTTTTGTGTAAGAATTTTGCTAAGATAATAAATAGCTTATTCATGGCTAGCCTCGTTATTATAGGCCAATAGACATCAAACGGATTCTTCTACAACAAAAATGTAAAACTTTAATGGAATTCCTTTTCTAGGAGGCATTAATACAGAAGGTTTGGTTAAATATTCCTTGTTACTATTGAATGTCTCTTGATGTCATTGTGTAGTAAGATTCTTCAACCTTAATAAATATGATAACTCTTTCTAACTTAAGAATCCCTAAAGCTCTTTCATATTTTGAGGCAGTTTTGCTTCAAAAATGAAATTTACTTTATTATTGCCTTTTTCAATTCCTCTATTATGAATTAAAAATCCTAGTAAGTTCTTTGCTTCTACTCCTAAAATATACTTTAGGGGATTTAGCTTCAATTTATGCACTCTTATTCTATAAAAAGCTTATCATAAATCATAGATATGATATGTTCTCTTTTTTGAATTGATAATAGTATCCTCTATGTAAACTTACAAAGTACATCCTATCGAAGCATAAAAAAATGGTGTTTATGATCCTCTAATAGGTGGCTCCTGCATTCTTTAGATCAAAAGGCACTATAACCTATTCAAATGCTCCAATTGATCTTGGACACCTATAAGCTTTTTAGAACTATCATGTTTGGCTATAAAAATTTGATTATAACATAAAAATATTCCATAAAGGAGAACAAATAATATTCAGCCGTCACATCTAACTAAATCTCTAAAGTTTACATAAATTCTTTTTTTCATTCATTTTTACTAAAGGTACTAAATTAGCCAACGACTTAGTATACTTGACTGGTCTAATAAAAAATCCTTACATAATTTCTTAATTTTTTCTTTGACCTTTAACTTAGCTTCTTTTTACCATCATTTAGGAGGTTAAAGATGAGGGAATCATTTTGGTTTTTTCAGAAATCTATGTTTTTCCAATGTTCTACTCAATCTTTACATTTCAGTATAATCTCTAGCAAAACAGCCTTGGAATTCTTTCAATAGTTTTAATTGTTCTAACTTTATGTTTGAGACTAAGTCTTCTTTAGTAAAGACTCTGCAAAAATTCACTTCTTTTAACGATTCTTGATTTTGACCCCCATAGTCATCAAACTTTTTAAGAGTAGATTTTAATTCTTATACACCGTCATCAATCATTTGTGGTTCCTTCTCTTCTTCGAAAACTAGTTTAGCATTATCACATCCACTTATTTCTTTTGAATGCTATAAGATTTGTTACATTTGATATTTGATTTCTATGGCTATAGTTACTTCCCATTCTTTTAACAAGAAATCACTCATTAGGTTCCTCTATAATATAAACCTTCATTAGCCTAGGAATATTCATGATGGTAGTTGTTTATACAAAATTTTCAGTGTTTTTTTCATCTTTCCTTTGCCTTCCTTATAACAAGACAACTTTTGGATTTGCACCGATGTTATATGATCCTATAGAATTTTACTTCCATTTCATGAACTTTAGTATAGGACAACTATGAATTAACGTAAATGATTTCTACTTCATCTCCTTTTTATAAAGTAAAAGTTGACAAAGAGAAGATGGAATGCAATAATTAGAGTGGATCCAATCTTGCCCCACTAAGACTTGGTAGCTAGCATAGGTGTCAACAATAAAAAATGAAGTTAAAAAAGTCTTCCTTACCATTGTAATATTTATGGGGAGAATTCCCCATATCCTAGTGATAAGTGTAGGTCATATTATATTTTTCTAGGTTTTTAAGTGTGTTTTAAAGTATTTCTGAGATGATTATCGTGTGTATAGTCTTAGAATTGTGTTATTGTTAATGTTTACATGTATTCTAAATGTTTATTTAGTTTAGAGCAAGAAGTTGATCTTAATTTTATGTTCCAAGAGGTGTTAGATGTGTTTATGAGTGTTGGAAATTAGGAAATTGAAGAATGAAGATGGACAAAGGTTGAAGGAGTCATGATCATCCTCAATTAGTAGGAGCATGGTCATGAATCAAAGAGCATGATTGTGAGAGGAGATTTCTAGGTGCGACTTTTTTCGTATCTTTTAGGTTTAGGGCTTTTTTGGAACCAAATTAAGTAGGGAAACTAGATAGAACCTTAAAAGCCTCAAGAACTATTTAAGAAAAAGAGAAAAATAAAAAAAAGACAGTATCTACTACATCAAAGAAGATCAAGAGGAGACATCAAGAAGAACTTCAAAGAAATTTCAGATTTCTAGCTCAAGACACAAACTACTTTTTCTTTATTTTCCTTAATTCTTTCATTGTCTTGGATGTTTATGTCAATTTTTATGGTGTTTAACATGACTATGGGTTTCTAGATCCTTATTAAGGATTATTCTTAAATTAATTTGTGAACCTTATTACTTATTGATTTCAATGCATGTATCAAATTTTGTGATAATTTTTATGCTTTTATATAGTAATAAATCGAGAGAGTGAATCACATAATTAGTATTAAGTTGTACAAAGAGTTAGCAATTTAATAGACCTACAATTATCAGATTAACGATCAATTAAACAAAGATCTTAATTCTAAAATTAATTATCTATAGGATTGCTTTAGATCTAATTGAACAAGTTAGGAGTAGCTTTGTGAATCGAGAGATTACAAATTTATAATTGTTGAATTCAATTAGGGTTACTTGATTAGATATTGAGAGAGAGTAATCAAAACTTTAGGATATCTTGGATTAAACATAAATTGAATCAATAAGATAAAGGAAATCAAAATAAGGATAGATGTAGCACACCATTCACACCAACACGTGCCCATATGTCCTAAGGAAATTGGAGCAGATGCCCGGTGGAAACGGCGTGATAGAGCAATCAGATCACTTATCATGGCATCACATAAATAAGACAATACATCTAAAAGATCCATTCCTTATTCCATTAATAAAACATAATAAACTGTAGCTTTTCATACATAATCCATTTACCTATATAGAGTCAAAAGCTTACAAGAGTCTATTACTCTTTACAACATATTCTACATGGAATGAGAATTTTGCAAAAATATTCTATCTAGATCCTTCAATCTCAGTTGATCAACCTTTGAACCATTTTCTTGAGTTTTAAAAATGCAGTACTAAAATTCTTCTAGAACATTTTAGTAACTAAGTCTCCTCTCTCGTACCTGAAAAACCACATTACAATTTTGAAGAGTTTTGCAAACTCAGTGAGCAAACCATCATCGATGTGCTCACTCATATCAAATCACAAAAACAGTTCACAAACAATTCATATCATCACATAATGCACATCACTTCACCAATCATCATATAGTATTAAATACCATTTTGTTCACTTATCTCACATTTTTCATTCAGAACAATTCAAACAATTCATTTTAATCATTTAAAATATACATATCAAATGCATATGTAATGCACATGTGACTTACATTCAATTATTACGTTGTTGTGAACGAGTGCCTTTTTAACTGTCTTGTATCTGTTGTGGATACTGGGCTTATTGATAACTGTCCCATATCTGTTGGTGATACCGGGCTCATTTTACATGGTGAGCCTGAGGCTTTTACAAACATTCTGAGTTTTAAGTTCTTTTTCACTGACAACTTCGGTCACAACTATCTTTATCTGATCATACATATCATGTAATGAAATGCATCAAATCTCATATATTTAATCAGTCACTTTTATTCAGTTTACACATTCACTTTCACATTTTCATCAGACCTAAGTCTGGCATTTAACAATCATGTTGAGTAAAACTTCCAATGCAATTCTCATTCATCAAATGCCTAGGACTATCAATGTCCAGAATTAACACATTCACATCAATATCAGTTCAATAATTTAAATTTAAGCAAATACAAACAATCTTAGTGAGAACATCTAGGTTACTTATAGTATGCTCCAAATAGCTATTGCTTTAATGTCCTGGCAATGTCTTGATGCGATTTTTCTATTTACGCTTCTATATCATGTAATATACATTTACACACAATACTAATTTGCATAATCACATTAATACTCAATCATACACATATGTATATGTGTTAAGTATAATGCATGCTCAATTTGACTATTCCAGGTATATTTCCTTAATACACATCTCAAGATCATTTAACATCATCATTCAATCATTCTTTTATACCTAATACACCTTACTCACTTTAATCATCTAATCCACTATCAAATTAGGTTCATTCTAGGCCTCATTTAAGCCTAAATACATTATAAGAAAGTACCTTAGCATTAATTGTCTTAAACATCACTTAAAAGACAACATTTCTTTCATTGTGCCTTCCCACGATCGTTATAGACCTTCTCACAATTGTGACAGAAGCTCGTGGAACTGGACATAATCATGGGGACTCTGCCACAATCGTGATAGAACTAATTAATCTTGGCCACGATCGTGGGGACTATGCCACGATCATGCCCTTCTTCTTCGTCATTCCTTTTTCCACGAATTCTTCACACATATTAACATCATTTATACTCTAATTTTCCAAATTTAACATCAAATTATGCAACTTTGTTTTATACAAACCTATTTACTATATTAGTTGTATTAAAATCCATAAACTTTACTCAATTGATTCTTCAACATTTACTTAATCCTATTCATTCATGTAATCCTAACTCTTTCCATACTTTATCTCCTTCATAATACATCAATAAATCATCTCCATAGTTCATCATTTAGACTACATAACCTCATCATTTTTACCTCAATTTTATCTCAATACCATTCATAAGACAACTCATAACTTAAGGTTCATCAATCATACAAAAACAGAACATATCATCTATCATTCACTATCACTCATAAGTCCTAGTTATTCTCATTTCAAGAACTACACTTGCCTTTTCTTCAACTTCAAAGCTCAATCTATTTCCTTACTTAACAACTTATAACTCATGGTTTTCATACCCTCAAAAATAGAACACAATCATATATTTTCATCCATCAAATTCCTACACTCATCCTATACACAAAAATAGGTCATATACAAACTCTTCTTTTGTCAACTTTCACTTCTAATTCAAACACCATTTCCATAACCAATCCATTTCAAAAACATCTTTAATACACTCATAATTTATTACTCATCATAAACACAAAAACAAGCCATGAATATGTCCATACATTCATCAACATTTTTGATCATTTTCATACATCATTTACACTATAAATCTATCCCAAAAACATCCCTATAACACTTTATAAATTATTACTCATCATATACACAAAATAGAACATAAGTATATACATTCTTCATCAATGTTACATATATATTCATCACCATTTTCATAATCATTTAATATCAAAATAATCACCATATTTGATTCATTTATAACAACCCATGAAGATTAATATGCTACTTACTTGATTGAACTCCAAGCTTCTTCAATAACTCCAAGAAACCTTAACTCCTTATGCTACACGATCATCATCATAGAGGCTTGGAAGATTAGTTTTTTCTAGTAACAAGAAGATGAAGTCAACAAAAATGGAAGTAGCAAGTGATGGATGAGAACAAGGTTCAACGTATGATGCTTAGAGAAGAGAGTGTCGTGAGATGGAGAAGAAGAATTGAAGAAAATGAAGAATGAAATGAAACAAAAGAAGAAAATGAAAGATGGTCTTTCATTAGGTTATTGTCACTTGCCACTTATCACCTCCCCATGGTTCCACTTGGTCCTCATGAATAACTAGTCCATTTGTCTCCCAATTTCTAATCCAATTAGCTCCTAATTTTTTATGACACTTGTCATTAGATCCTATAGTCACTTGTCAATAATTTCTACTACCAATTGACACTTATTTTTATTACCATAAATCAATTGTTTTTTCACTTGAAATTTTTCCTAGTCTAAAAATTCACATAATTTCAAAAATTTTTCCTACTTTCACCAAAAATTCTAAATTAATATTTATACTCACCAAATCAATTTTGAAGACAAAATATTCACTATTCACATCATAATCACTTAAAAATCATTTATACTTGAAAATGTCAATTGAGTGCATGTACAATCATTGTAATGTGTATAGAAAATCAATAATCACATTATGTATGTTGATGTTATGCATGAGTATGAAATGCATTTCCTAATTTCTCAGTACTACTTCTCATGTACAGAAATCTAGGGTTCTAACCTTTAGTAACGGAAACAAGATGTTACAATAGAATAGTTCCTAAGTCTTCAACTTTAAGCAATCTCAATTTCATTGGCAGCTCAACTGTTTTATTGTTTACTTATTTCATTTTATTAGTTACT
Organism: Erythroxylum coriaceum; assembly: GCA_026874005.2. NCBI lineage: Eukaryota > Viridiplantae > Streptophyta > Magnoliopsida > Malpighiales > Erythroxylaceae > Erythroxylum > Erythroxylum coriaceum. Next base: position 15,120 of record JANQAP020095001.1, on the reverse strand, counting down.
TTACTTTTACTTGTTTATTTAATTCAAATTAATTTTTAGTACCTTAGAAAAAGTTCTTATTTTAATTGTTAAATGTCTATAGTCCTCGTGTGAATGATAATCTTAATGCTATAAGATACGATCCCTATACTTGTAGGTATTAATATTTTTATTATTACATATGAAGAAGTTTTTGGCTCCATTATCTGAGACTTTTAACATCTTATACAATTTGAAGTCCTTTTATTTAAGGATTTAATACATTTCTTATATGAGTACAGGTGCCCGAAAATAATGAAATAATAAAGAAAAAGTTTACAAAAGAATTCAAAGATGTTAAATAACAACTTCAAACATCCTAAAGCAAAAATGAGAAATTTGAAGAGCTAAATGCCAAAAAGTGATATAAAGAAAGATGAAGGAGGAATTAAATCACGGAGAGGGGCAAAGGACCCTTTTGGATTTTGTAAGGCTAGGGATTAATGCCAATCATCAAAGAATTACATGATCACCAATGCAAGAGGCATACAACCTGTTAAAAGAGATGGAGAATGAGAGATGGTGAATAATAGTTGTCAGTGGACATCGGAATGAAGTAGATAGCAGTCAACTTTCCTGGATCCAAAAGGAATGATTATTGTAGATTTAGTGATAGCATTGGAGGTTGAGATCGCCAACCTAACTAAACAATTGAACATCCTGATAGACACCTATTTCTCTCCATTCGAAGAAATTCAATATGGATGTGAGCTATATAGATAAGAGAGCTATATAACGGCTGATTGTTTCCTGGTGTAAAACAACATCATGCAGCAATCCTACTTTATGGGAGTATAATTTGGTCAAGGAGGTAACAATCCTTATTCAAACTCTTACAATACTAGGTGGTAAAACCACTCGAATTTCTTTTAGTCTAACACTATAGGAACTTAATTGACAAAATTAAACTCCACCAGGATTTTAGCAAGACGAGTCTAGTTTATGGGATTCAAAAATGAATGAGTTAATAGACAAGCTCAAGGGTCTAGAAGCTCATGGATTCAAAGATGGATAAGAATGAGGATCCTCCTTATGTTCCTCCTCCATATCCACCAAAAATACCTTTCCATAGAGACTTCAGAAGAAAAAATTGGATACATAATTTATAAAGTTTGTTAAAAAGCTGAAGAAATTATAAATTACATTGCGCTTTGTGGAAGCTTTAGAGAGCATACCTTAGTATGTGAAATTTCTCAAAGAAATCTTCTTAAATAAGCAGACTTGGGATGACAATCAAATGGTCTCCATGACGAAAAGCTACAGCTCCATAATTACCAACCACATGCCTTCAAAGTCAAAAGATCCTAGGAGTTTTACTATACCCTATGTAGTTAGTAATTTAGGATTTTCTAAATGTTTATATAACTTAGGTGTGAGTATTAATCTTATGCCTTTGTCAATGTTCAAGAAATTCAGGGTAAGAGATGTGAAGCTAATTTCCATGCTTATTCAGTTAGTAGATCAATCAATAAAGAAACCGTTTGGTGTGGTAGAGGATGTGCCTGTAAAAGAGGAAAAGTTTATCATTCCTATATATTTTTGTTCTTTTAGACTTTCAAGAGGATTAAACTAGTCCACTAATTCTTAGTATACCCTTTTTCACCACTAGAAGAGCTTTGGTAGATGTCCATGAAGGTAAGCTTATCCTTTAGATTAATAATGAACAAGTGGAATTCAATTTGAATAAGGTATTAAAGAATCCAAAGGAGGGCAGTTCATTCTTGAGAATTTATGTAGTTGAATCTTCAAAGGATGACAAAGAGGAAGAGGAATAGATGATAGTTGACATAAAGCTTGAAAAAAATAAGGAAGTCTCTATTCAAGAAGTGGAAGTAGCAAAGGGCAAGAAATAAATGAAAAAGGACATAGACGTTGAAGAAGCTACGGAAGTCTCTGTTCAAGAAGCAAAAGCAGAAGAGGGGACAATGGTGATTGTAAAAGAAGAAGAGCAGTTCATCTTATTATAGGACAAACTGATGGATTTAACCGAAGATTCAGGGAGTTTCATCATTCTTTATATTATCGACAATTTGTTCTAAAAAGGGCATTGTAATAATTGGATTTCTTAATTTTATTAATAACATCCTTCTTATTATATTGAAACATGTAACTTATTTATAGGCCACTAAACTGAAATTGGGCAAAATGGTTGGAAGCAAGTCACTCTTAATAAACCTATATTGAGTGTAAATGTGAAGAATGCGTCAAGCTAATAACATTAAACAAGCGCTAATTGGGAGACAACCCAAGAATTAAGAGATTTTTATTTTATTTTGTTAGTACCTAGTTATTTTTATTTTTCTTATGTTTATTTTGTAAGGAGTGAAGTGTTGGATCTTTATGGTATAAAGTGCCTCCAAATTCCATCACCAATGTCATAACCACCTCAATCACTATGTTTTCTTACTCTAACTTTTTCTTTGTTTTTATTTATCTTTATTTGTATTAGTTTGTTTTCCACATTGAGGAAAATGTGTTGTTCAAGTGTAGGGATGTATATGCAATTGCATATAAATTATGTACGAAATTTGCATTTATATTTATTATGTACAAAATTTGCATTTATATCAATTTTGTATGAATTTTGTATTTTCATATATCAAGTGTGTGTGAATTTTGTATTTGCATTATGTTAGTTTTTCTATTAGGATGAAACTGTAATGTGAGCATTGTGTCAATGCATCAATGGCAAAATTTAAATAGAACTGGGCTTATTTTGAACATGGTCATTTGAATTGGGCATAGTAGCTTGTAAATTTTGTGTTTTGAATGTCTTAGACATGTATGTTAATTAGGATATGACACCTATTTTTCACTTTAGGAATAGTCAACTAAATTGGTTAGCATTATTAGTACCCTTTTATGCGAGTAGTTGACTAAAAATAAACTAAGCTACAAAATTTTTAAAAAAATATTCAGCTGGCCCTTTTTTAAAAAAATAGGTTATGAATAGAGCTGGTAGCTAGTTGTATGTTGTGATATAGCTGAGTAACTGGGGGCATTTATGACAAAATGTTTATCTTTATGTCAAAAGGATAGAATGACACTCCCACTAGTAAATAAAAATGTGAAATAATTGAGTAACAGGGGGCATTCATGACAAAATGTTTGCCTTCACATTGAAAGAATAGGTTATTGTTAAAGAAAATCTTTTTAAAAATGGTGTTTCAATAAATACACCTACTGATCTTTTAAAAATAATAAGAGTTTTCATGAAAGGTTACTTAATGATAGTTTGCCTTTTGATTTATCAATAATAATAAATGCATTCTTACAAGTGCCATACGTGTTTGAATAGGGTGTTAAAATTTTTATTGGTATATATATTCATATCGAAGCACTTAAACGTGAAAAGAATAAGTTAGTATATTGGCACTTTTTGAGTGATTAGTGTTTGAGGTAAGTTAATTTCATAAGATTTGATAACATTATACCATTATTGCATTGTTGCAAGATTGAGTGATTATGTATCTATGCGTTTTGTATGTTTGTGTTTTTAGTTTTACTTAAGGATAAGCAAAAGTTTAAGTGTGGGAATGTTGATAGGCGATGATTATATTATGTTTTTCTAGGTATTTAAATGTGTTTTTAAGTATTCTTAGATGATTATCATGAGTATAGACTTAGAATTGTGTTATTGTTAATGTTTGTATGTGTTTTAAGTGTTTGTTTGGTTTAGAGCAATAATTGGATCTTAATTTTATGTTTTAAGCTATGTTTGATGTTTTGTGAGTGTTAGAATTCAGGAAATTAAAGAATGAAGAAGATGGACAAAGCTTAAAGTAGTCACGATCTATCACATTTGTGCCCTTTGAGTCAAAATCGTGTTCCTACTATTTCCCTCTCTGTCAAGATCATGCACAATTGAACACAATTATGATAAAGAGGGAAATAATAGGAACACGGTTGTGACTCAAAGAGCACAAACGTGATAGGAGATTTCTAGGTGCAACTTTTTTCTTATATTTTAGGTATATGGCTATTTTTGGAACCAAATTAAGTGGGGAAATCTTAGAAAGAACCCTATAAGCCTCATGAACTATTTAAGAACAAGAAAAAAAAGGCAGCAGCCATTGCATCAAAGAAGATAAAGAGAAAAAATCAAGAAGAACTTCAAAGAAATTCCAGATTCCCAACTTAAGACACAAACTATTTTTTCTTTCTTTTCCTTTAATTATTTCATTGTCTTGGATTTTTATTTAAATTTCTAAGATATTTAATATGATTACGGGTTTCTAAATCCCTATTAAGGATTGTTCTTGAATTAATTTTTAAACCTCATTTGTTGTTGATTTCAATACATCTATCAATATTTATGATAATTGTTATGCTTATACTTGGTAATAAATTGAGTGTGAATCAAGTAATTAGTGTTAGCTTGTAAAAAGAGGGTTAGCAACTTAATAGACTTACAATTATAATATAAACAATCAACAAAGAGAGGTCTTAACTATGAAATCAATTACCTATAAGATTGCTTCAAATCTAATTGAAAAAGTTATGAGTAGTTTTGTGAATCCAGAGATTACTTCTCTATGATTATTTGATTTAATTAGGGTTATTTGATTAGATCTTGAGAGAAAGTAATCAAAACTTTATGATATCGTAGATCAAAAATAAATTGAATCAACAAGATAAAAGGAATCAAAATAAGGATAGAATAATTCCTCAGTCTTCAACTTTGATCAATCTCAATTTCATTGGCAGTTCAACTGTTTTAATATTTATTTTTTTCATTTTATTAATTGTTTTACTTTCAATTGTTTATTTTGATTCAAATCAATTCTTAGTACCTTAGATAAAGTTCTTATTCAAATTGTTAAATGTCAATAGTCCTTTTGGAAATGATAACCTTAGAACTATAAGATGCGATTCGTATAGTTGTTGGTATTGAGAGTTTTATTATTATATAAAACTTGCTCAACACATAATAGTTTCACCAGTGAATGCGATAACATATACTTTAGTTAGGATAAGGTCAGTATCCTCTTTTCCTAAAGCTATCAACATTTTAGTTGGTATAATTATTATTGTCGACATATTATTCACCAAAACTCTTGAATTTAGTCTTCTGTTGATATGAAACTATATATATATATATAGGTCTTACATGTTATGTCATAATCTCAAACGATTTTTTTAATACAACCTTCTAGGGAATTCCTTGTATTATTGTTAATATTGATACTCAGTATTCTCTGTTCTTAAAGGGGGTTTCCCCAATCTTTGCACCAAATTTTCCAAAGGACACTAGGAATTTTATATAGGAAACAGTTCTTGGAACTTAAATAGTAATGTCCTCAATCGTAATGAACTCATTGGAATCCTCTTCTTAGCTCTTAGAGCGAGCTGACTTCCAATGAAATCTCAGTTTTGCTTATGTCTTATCTCACTTTCCACTAATGACTTCTACCCTTCTTTCTTTTTGTTAGGCTCAGTAATACTCTCTTTAGAGAAAACAAGTTTCACACGAGATGACTTTCTTGAAGTTGGTTCCTCCATCAATGTTGGCTTATTTTTCTCAACCTTATTAGTAAATCTCTATTTCTGAAACCATCTTTTGTTAGTTTAAGTTAACAGCACTGGCTCTTTGGATGTTTTACTTATTACTAACATTAGTATGGTGGCACTTATGGTGATACCACAAATATCAGTTGTCTGTGTTGATAAATCAAAATTTGAGATTCATTTCTTTGCTTATAAATTTAGGTGAATTATGCTCATTGACTTTTTCTTGAGATTTCTACCTTTTATTGGATCCTAGGAATTCACTGGCTCAAACTTATGAAGTTGGTATTATATTTAGGGGAAAAAACATGGTCTTGAATTTAATGTTGACGCTAAATGATCTTCCACAATTACCAACTTCTTTTGATGTCTAACAATAATCGTAAATCGAATTCAGTGGTATTAACAGTTTCCATTAGTGGAACAAGTCTTCATCTATTAGCATAGTCTAGTCAGCTTCAGTGAACATGAGAATTCCTTTATTGATCTGATCTTATATCACATTCTTAAATCTCTAATATGAATTTATTGAGTGGCTCCAAGTATTGATATTTACAATAGTCTCTAACTCTGATTTCCTATTCTATAGGAATTCTATACAATGGGGTAAAGTGATATATATTTTTGTAATAAATAATTAAAATGTCCTTTTTTAGAGGTTTTAAAGGTAACTAAACTTAGGTTGACAATGCTTGCATTTTTTTCACTTTGAAGGTTTTACGCTCCAAAAAGGGGTAAACACATATTCCAAGGACATTGACTTTGGTTAATGTTGAATTGTAAAAATTCTCTAGCACCAGTGCCTAGTGAATTTCTTTTGTAGTTCAATGTGTAACCCTTTTTGAGATAATTTCACATATTTAGTTCCTGGAAGTATGATCCAGCATCGACTTCTCATTTTCTTGAAACGAGTTATGAATATATCAGTATTCTCACCACTCTTCTAAGTGACCTTGATAACTCAATTATACTAACTTTGAACTCAATCCTAAAAAATTGAGTATAAAAAAACCTTTCCATTTTAGCCCAGAAAAATAGAACTCCTAACAAAACGTACCATAAAAAGTTAATTCTTATTAATGATTTTGAAAATGACCTAAGCTTAAAGTAGTTAAAGTTTTCATAATTGGCTAATTCTCCATATTATATGGTGAATCTAGTGATGTGCATAATGGTGGATTGACCGTCTTCATTAAAAAAACAAATTGAATCCAGGAATTCTATAGATACAATGATAAGGATTTTGCTGATCAATCTATTTTGGATAATGCTTGTGGGATTTTAAATGGCCAAGTTGTCCTAAACCAAGCTTATACAATTCTTGAACTGTTTCCATATCAATTTGTAGTCTCATTTGTAATGGGTCAATAATTGGTTTTGCAAATCATATTGTAGTCCATTAGTTTTAACCTCCCTACCAAATCCTTTTTTACCAGGAAGTTGAGGCATGACTGTATATTAGCCATTACAAAGATTAACGTAAGAGGGAACCACAAGAATATCCTCTCTCTTTTGTGGAGGGACATAACTTTCATCTACAGAGGAAGTAGTTGGAAGGTGATTGCATTCTCTGACTTACATTATATTACTCAAAAAATTTCTTTGCTAAAGCAGGCAAATTCTGCCTAGCAAATTGTATTCGAGTGGTAGATAAATTTTCAATCTTCTCTGTCAAAATTTTGATTGCATTAGTCATGGAGGTTGTGTTAGACTGCAACTTTATAACTTCATTTATGCAAACAACAATGTTCCATAACAACAATTTTAGGTTGCCACCTACAAGGAAGTTAGCTAAAGGTAAGGCTGCTTTCTCAAGATTTTTTACTATTTGGGATATAAAGTTTTCATTCCCTATAACTATCAGGACTTCTTCCTCCAAGGTTAAAGGTAAATCGAGTTATTTTCTATTTCATGTTCTTGGCACTATAATCTTACTAGGCATACCAAATTGTTTAGTTTTAATCTACAATTCGGATGTATCAAGGAGAAATTCCCTAAAATTTATTCCTCACCTCTACCGAAGATATAATTAGGCTTCTAAAAAACCTAAAAAATGGAGTTCTAAGCTACCAAAATGTTAAGATATGTTGAAATGAAACCCAAAATGAAGAAATTAATTAATTTTTTCAAAAGGAAATCACAAACTACAAAAGAGAATTCAATATAACAAAGTTGAATTCGTAAAGTAAATAAAGCTAAAAAATAACAAAATGTGTTCAAAATAAGTTGATTGATCTCTCTAGAGAGTGATTTTTTGTTGTACTATGACTGTGCTGGTATAGGAATTATGTTGTCTCCTCTATTCTCACTGTGCTAGTCAATTTATAATCTTCTCATCCTTAAATAGTTTTTTATTATAGCTACCCATTTCTTTACATTTTAGCTAACTACCTACTACTCTTTCCTCAAATTTCAAATTCTAATATTTTTTTTAGAAAATGAATGTTTCATTAACAATAGGCAAATCTAATACAATATCATAATGTGTTTTAGGCTAATAGCCTTCATATAAGTATCATATGTTGTAGTTTCAAAATAAGGTACTACATGACAAGAGACAATCCTAAATCAACGTAATTAGCTAAATCACAGTTTCCATCTATATTTCATTTCAGCGGTAAGAGTGAGCTGCACATTTTTAGCAAAGATAACTGCTCTAATCTAATTAACAATTTTGTTTGCTAATTGGTACTTCCCTTCTTCAATGTTTGTAAACCTTCTACTGTTCCTCTCCTTCTAAAGAGTTGTAGATAGTAGTGGTAAAGGTTGCTTTGTAGAAAAGGGCATTAGACATTCTCTGCTTAGAGTTTCTAATGACCCATCTTAACGTTTGTTCCCAATCATACATGTAATTGTTACTTAGAATCATATGTAAAATCTTACTTTATACTACTTTGGAGAATCTGCAAAGAAAGAAAAGATGATCTTTGTCATCCACTTCCATCTTACATAATACACAAATGGAGTGCACATTGCCCTGTTATTGCCTTTTGGTCCTGAGCCTATTTTTAATCACAAGCCAAGTAACTAATGAGATTTTAGGGTTCAATGTATTTCTTCATAGAAGGTTATACTGAGGAACTTCAGTTGATCCATTAATAATAAGTAGGTGACATTTGTTAGAATAATCACCACTCAGATTAAGAGTCCAAGAGATTTCATCTTCATTCTCCACATCATTTAATTGAGGTAAGTATTCTATAAGAGAATAAAATCCTGTAAAATTCCCACTCTATTCACCATTCCTTATCAAAGATGAAACTTTAAGATTCAATGGGATTCTATTTCTCAGATGAAGAATCGCCAGATTTTGAATAATCGAGCAATCAAGCCAATTATCAAACCAAAACAAAGTTTTTTCACCATTCCCAATCCTATGATTAATACAAGGATATATAATGCCTTTCAATTTCATCATCTGGTTAAAAGTCCAAGAGACTTCCTTTGAACAAATAGCCTACCAAAATTTGGTGTTTCTGAGGTGATAATCATGGATGCATTTGATCCAAAGTGCCTTATAATTTGTGTAGAGTCTCTAAAGTCTTTTGCATATTAGAAACTTTTACATAGTAGTAATGGAAATGATCCCAAGTCCTCCAAATTTTTTCGGGGTAGTATCCTCACTCCAATTAATCTTTGCATTTTTAACATATTCTATTATGCCTGACCATAGGAATGCTTTCATAATTTTGTCTATGTCTTTAGTAACCTTCCTTGGCAATGCGATATGAGTTGTCCAATGTAAATGCAAGCTACTTAGAACTAAAATAACATGGGTAAGTTTGGCTGTATAAGACAAAAACTTATTTTGCTAAATATTAACTCTTGATTTAATCCTTTCAAAGAGAGGAAAACAATCATGATACTTCAGCTTGGAATATGTGATTGGTACTCCTAAGTAACAAAAAGGAGTTGAATGTATATTTAAACCAGCAATTTTCCTTACTTCAACTATATTTCTCACATCAACTAATATATATAAGTTGCTCTTTTTAGTGTTGATCTTCAAGCCTGACCATTTAGCAAATAAATTCAGAACATGCATCATTATGTTAATGGAATAATGTTTAGTTTCACAGAGAAACAAAAGATCATCAGCATATATAAGTTGAGTAAGGTTGATAGCACTACATTTATAATGAAATTGAAATCCCTATTGCATAAGATTAACTTATTTACCAGTCTTAACAAATCTTCCATTACAAGAGTGAATAAATAAGGAGACAAGGGATCCCCTTGTCTAATCCCCTTAGTAGTAATGAAAGGCTTAGTAGGAATATCATTCATAAGCACACTCATAGAGGGAGATTGCATACAAGTCATTACCCATTTTATAAATTTATGAGCCAACTGTACAGCTCTAAGGCATACTCGGATAAACCTCCAATTAATAGTATCAAAAGTTTTGAAAAATCAATTTTGATTAAACAACTTTTGAGATTTTTACTTGATTTGGAATCTTTCATCAATTCTTGTATTAGAAGTATGTTGTCCCTTTTTTTCAGGAATAAAAGCCCCCTGTGCAGAGTTAATGATTCCCGAGATTGCAACTTTGAGTCTTTCAGCTAAGAGTTTGAATATCACTTTATATATTATGCAACATGATATAGGTCTAAAGTCATTCATCCTTTGAGGATTTTGCTTTTTAAGAACTAAGCAAACGTATGTGTGATTAATTTCCTGAAGCATTTTAGAGGAAACAAAGAATTCCATCACTACCTCAATGAAGAGCTTACTTATAACTTCCATTTCTGTTTAAAAGATAGTGTAGCAAAACCATCGACTTCAAGAGATTTTGATGGATGCAGGCTAGATAGTAATCTCTTGATATATTATTCAGTGATTGGAGACACCATATGTTCCTTTATTCCTTAATTAATTTTCCAGTCAAACAAATTTAATGGATTGGGACTTAGATCAGTAGTATCTTCAAAACCACATAAGCTTTATAAATTAGTTTCTAGCTAGCTCTTATAAGCTATTCTAATTTGCATGTTCTTTCCTACTGCTATCTTCAAGCATAGATATTTTATTGACATTCCTCTCAGTAAGTAAGGATGAGTGAAAGAACTTTATGTTGGAGTCCCCTTCTTTTATCCAATTTAGCCTAGCTTTTTGTTTGAGAAATGAGTTATATAAGCTGAGAGCTTCTTGATACTCTTGTAGTCTGTTAACCTCCACCAATCTGAATTATATATTTTGAGGAGAGTCATAGCATTCTTTTTGAGCTTAGATTAGCTTCTCCTCAAGGGTTATTGGGTTCTGATCTCTCCCAAGCATGAAGCTCTTTAGAGCAACCTTTACCATTCTTAATTTCTACATCATTTGATAAGACTTGAAACCCTCAGCATCGTAATTCCAACATCTATAAACTATTTATGAGAATCCTACCATATGAGCAGTTTCATTGAAGAATCTAAAAAGGACTCCCACTGTTCTTCTTTCCATAATTCTTAGTAATAACATGTATATGTGGTCTAACATCAAATTTTCACCAAAATGCACAAAGGAGTTGGGAAACTAATTTATCTAAATTGAATTGACTAATGATCAGTCTAATTTCTTTCCTAAAGTAAGCTACATTGATAATTATTGGACCAAGTGAACAACTTACTAGTTGAATTGAGATCTACCAAGTCCGTCTTCATTAAAAAAACTGGTAAGTTCCTTTGTCAAACCAAGATTGAACATTCTTCCTCCTGAAATCCCCCTCAATAAGCCAGGGACTTTAAATTCTATGTTGAACATTTTATAGGTCCAAGCATAGCTTTCTTCTTTGAAAATTGAAATTAGAAGCTTAAACTAGAGATAAATAGAAAACAAGACTCATATCTCTTATATTACATTACATGAGTATATACTGATCAGTTTCTTCCATTTCTTGCACTCCTATATTTTTTGTATTATAGAGGTATATAATTCTACCATTATATTGTGAGCTATGATCAAAAATGGTCTCCTAATCCGCATCCAAAAATTTAGAACCAGAAAGGATAAAAGGATCTTTTATTTTTGTTTCAAAAAGACCTATTAGATAAGGCTTCTTCTTCATCATCATCTCCTTCACAAATGACCTTTTAAGAGGGTCATTTAACCCTCTAGTATTCCAAATTAGGACCGTCATGTATAGGGGGAATCCCTTATGTGTGCTTAATTGTTTATACATGTACTCCTTAACATTTAATGATTATTATTGTGAAATGCTTAAGATACTCATTTTAGTTTATATTTAGTATTAGGTATGATTTAGAAGTTCAAAAGCTAAAATGTGTTAAAATCACATTCTTTGAGATGTTTATCTTGATTTCAAAATCAATTATGGAACTATAAGGATAAGGATCAAAGTGAAAATGGGAAAAGAAAATTCCATAAAAAGAAGAATATATCATGTAATGCAAGATGCACGGCCATGCATATTCACAAATTGGGCTTTTTAATTGGTTTGCACAATTAGATGCATGGTCGTGCACCCAACCATGCATTTCCCCATATCCCTAATTTTAGCTATAAGTCAACATTTGAGTGGCCAAGCAAGTATGGATTGTTTTTGGAACAAGAGGAGCGATAGAACTCCTACTTCTTGGGCCATCACATTCGAGAACTTCTTCATTATGTAATGTTGAATCATTCTCTTTTTATGGATTGTTTAGGTTATCCTATGTCTATTGATTTGGGTATTTATATAAAAATGATCTGAATGCATTCATTACATTATTTTTATGAAAATCCATTACTAGAATCTTGAATACAATATGAAATTGTTATGTTTTCGATTCATTTATGGCAACTAATGATGTTGAATTATTACAGATAACGTAACCTTGGTTAACTAACTTGAGCTTATGTAGTTGTTAACTTGATTAATTTGTTTTCCTAATCTATAATGTAGTTGTCCTATTAAATCTAGAGAGCTTGATCTAGGTTGCTTGATAGCTAGGTTTAGCTAAACCAGTTGTTTTAACTAAACATGACCTAAGGGAAAACTGAGGTTAACAAAGCTTATTGTTAATCTACAATTAATAGTTTCTATAAGAGGTATGAGAATAACAAAATAATGAAGTATGCTTCTTTTTGTGTAGGTTGAGATTGATCTAAGAACCGGATTCAAAACTCATTCATCAATTTTATCATTTTCTCATTGTTTAATTTGAATTACTTTTGTTAGTTCAATTTTAGTTTATTTTGTCTTTTGATTCTAGCCAAAACCTCCCATGTCCTAATCATTGCTTCCTTTCATTACAAAAGCTTTACACACACTCTCTATGGATATGATCCTTACTTACTACTGCAATAAAATTAGTGATGCAGAGCTAGGATTATTTTTTGGTGCACTCGATATTAGGATTATTTTGTGGTGCATTCGACATGCATCGATAATTTGACGTCGTTACCGAGGATTGTGGTACTTTAGTTTTTGTTTTTTATTTCAATTGGTGTTTTGTACATCTTTTTTATAATTAGTTTTTTCATTTTTTTAATCTTTTCATGTTTCTTTTGTGTTTGTTTATAAAAAGGACACAGTGAAGGGAGTATGTCACTACTATATATTTTAAATGCTATTTGTGGAAAATTTTCCTATAACTTATATTCCCAATCCTATAACCAAATTTGGAGTGATAATACGAACTATAGTTATGGAGGGGATAGCCAATAAAACTACTTCCTAGATAGGTTACAGGATACACAATAATTTTCACACAGACTGGAAACCTCTTATTCTAACTCAATAACATCCCTAAAAGACTTAGTTTTGTCTCTTGCTACTAATACTTTACAATTTTAGCAAAATGTGATACAATTCCAATAAGACACAAGGTCTAGAATCCAAAACTTGGTAAGCCAAATGGGTCAGCTGACAGTAGCTATCAACCGTAGAGAGATGCAACCATCTCAACTTGAGATGAATCTAGGAACGTTAGTGCAGAAACTTTACAAAGTGAAAAGGAGCTTGAGAATATTGAGAAGACTACTTAATAGATTATTGGTGAAGAAGAAGTGGAGAAGGAGCTCGAAGGATAAAGGGATATATCATTTAGCTTAAAGATGAGTTGATCATAGTCATCGAGCTTTACAATTATAGCCCTCAAATACTACAAGTGCATGGGTCATGAATTGTCGTAATTAAAGGGTCGATCCCACGAGGAGGGTGAACTAATCTAATTCTAAGGTGTCTAAGGCTCAGAGAAATAATAAGTTAGAATTAAAAATTAAACAAGAATATAAACATAGGAATTCGATTCTAGAATTCAACTCAAGAAATTGACACAAAACAATAATTGAATTTGAGCAACACAAAAGGTCATTATGGAAATTAGTTAAGAGAAATTACTAACTTGAGAGAGGGGATTCTACCTATTATTAATGCTAACCTAGCAAATTATGTATTATTGGGGTGTTTGTTCTAGACTATCATAGGGGAATTACTCACTATTGAGTTATAATCTCACGCCCTAAATCATTAACCCTAATTAAATTATGGAATTTGCAATCTCTTAATTGAAAAAAACCCATAATTAAAATTAGATCGAGAGCTATCTACTAAACTATCAGGTCTCACACGGGATCTCTCTCTATACAAAAACTGATATGATTAACTACGTGATCTATTGGATTGCCTAACTCTCGTTAACCTAATCCAATCATTTTTATATGGCTCACCCTCTTGATTTGTTACCGAGATATGCAAAAGTCGAAGTTAATCATAACACCCAATCATTGAAACATAAAATTGACTATATTAACGTTAAATTAAAGTAAACTCCCGAAGGAAGAGTTAGAACATCGTCAACAATCCAAAACCCATCATCATATAATCCATTTCAATCTTATACATTAAATGAACAAAAATGAAATGGAAAGGACATAGAACTTAGATCGGACTACCCAGGAAGGAAGCAGTGTCAGAAGACCACCTAATCTGGGAAGCATCAGTATAAAGACTCGCTTCTTCTTCCTTTTCTTCTTCTCTCTCTCTTCTTTTCTCTCTCTCTTGAACTTTTCGAAAGTGGAAGAATGTAGAAGCTCTTTTAGGGTTACATCATTAAGTCTTATATAGTATTTCCAATTAGGGCAACCGTAGGGTCTCTTTCAGGTCTAAAAGGTTTAAAAAATCCCTCGAAAACTTAAGTGAGGACTATTGTCCATGTATTTATTACATAGGCCACGATCGTACCCCTTAGTAGCATGATCATACCAGGGAGCTTTTTCTTTTTTCATGATTGTGATCCATAACGACACGATTGTGGCTCCTTGCACTAGTTTTTGACACGATGGTGGCATATTCCCACGATCGTCACCCCTTAATATTGCTTTTATCACAATCATGGCATGTTTGCCACGATCGTGGCCCTGGGTTACTTCCCCAGTCATATCCAAATCTCCTTCAGTTGTCCTGAAACACTAACAAACACATTAAGGCACCTCATAAATATAAAATTGACACTTAACATCATGTTCTAACCCACAAAATACTTAAAAGACAAATATTTACTAGCACAATTCTAACTTAAACATGCATTTAACAAATAATCACACACTAAACCACCCATAAACACACGATGCAATCTACACCTATCAATATCCCCACACTTAAAC
>JANQAP020093613.1:0-22873 GCA_026874005.2 Erythroxylum coriaceum | reverse complement strand
TATGATGAAGTAAAGATCGGAGAGTATGATGTTAATGTATTATGAGATTTTTGATTAAATGTTGGGTTAGGATATCTGTATTCTGAATAAGAGTTAGACTCCGAAAATGGGGTCTAACAAGAATTTAACAGTTGTTGAAAGATGGTCAGGGAGAGTACAGATAGAAGTCTAAAGCGAAGAGACAGGATGAGTCTCAGACTGATTCTGGCAGTAGTTTCAATAAATGCCAGAGCAGATCGTCTCGATTCCATACTAGATTGAGACAATCGAGGTTTAGACTGAGAGCTGGTTATGTTCAGGTTGGTAGAGATAGAGGACAAGTGTTAGGAGGGTAGTCACAACAGATGCCAAGTTGTGAGCACTGTGGGAGGAAATATGGTAAGGAATGTTGGAGGTTATTAGGGGCTTGGTTTTGTTGTCGCTATATTGAGCATCAGATTAGAGATTGTCTCGAGACTTTGGGACCACAGTCTGGAATGAGAGGAGGAACAATGACTGAGACAACGATCCAATATATTAGAGCTACTGGATTAGTACAGAGAGGCAAATGTAGAGGCAGAACATAATAAGTAGGTCCTAGTGTTAGGACTAAGGTACGGAGTAACCAGTCGAAGTCTCAGGCCATGAACTATACCACCACTAGACAGGGGGCATAAAACTCCCCAGATGTGGTAGTAGGTATGTTGAATATCTATAATTTTGAAGCATTTGCACTAGTAGATCCAGGATCTACACATTCATTCATCACACTGCATCTAGCATCTAGACTACATTGTGAGAGAGAGATGTTGAATTGATTAGATAGGTGTGTGAAGGTGTAGCATTCGGATTGATCAGGAGGAGTTGAAAGTGAATTTGATAATATTGCAGTTGAGGGAGATAGACCTTATCTTAGGTATGGACTAGCTTATTGTATATAAGGCTATGATGAACTATTATACTAAGGAAGTTATTCTTGAATCTTCTAATCAGCCGAGAGTAGTATTTCGAGGAGTTAGTCAAGCAATGCCAGCCAGGTTAATTTCACTCACGAGTGCTTTGAGACTGATCCTAGGTGAATGTGAGGCTTATCTGGCCCATGTCTACATCGATATTAGCTATTCCATCTAGATCTGGAGGCTATGTAGTGTATAATGATGCTTCACGCCAGGGGTTAGGATGTGTACTGATACAACACAGCCAAGTGATAGCATATACATTGAGACAATTAAGGTTTTATGAGTTTAACTATCTAGTACATGATTTAGAGCTTGTTGCAGTGGTATTTACTTTACAGATATAGTGACACTATCTGTATGGTGAAAATTTTTAGGTATTCACTGATCATAAGAGTTTGAGATATCTGTTGAGTCAAAAGGAGTTAAATATGGGATAGAGAAGATGGATAGAATTGCTGAAAGATTATGACTGCACAATTGAATATCATCGTGGTAAAGCTAATGTGGTAGTTGTTACATTAAGTAGGAAATCCAATAGTAGTGTGGCACAAATGCAGACATCCAAGTTACCTAACTTAGTGAAATTGATGGCATTGAATGTTGAGTTAAATCTTGGGCAAAATGAGGCATTGACAGCTACATTGAAGCTGAGACCGATGTTGCATGAAAAATCAGAAAGGATCATAGTAAGGATTTAGAATTGATGAAATATTGAGAAGTTGAAAGTGAATTCTAGTTCTGAATTTAAATTCAGAAATGATTTATTATATTTGAAATAGAGACTATGTGTACCCGATGCGGATAATCTGAGAAAGGAGATTATAAAGGAAGCACATATAGTAGCCTATGCTATGCATCCTTATACTACCAAGATGTATAACACATTGAAATAACATTTCTGGTGGCTAAGGATGAAGAAGGAAGTGGCTAAGTACGTTACTAAGTGTTTAACCTGCTAACAGATTAAGACAGAACATCAAGCTCCGGTTAGGAAGTTACAATCACTACCTATTCCGGAGTAGAAATGGGAACAAATCACTATGGATTTTATAATGGATTTGCCCAGGACTATTGAGACAACATGATGCCATATGAGTCATTGTTGATAGATTGACCAAGTCAACTCATTTCCTACCATTGAGAGAGAATAACTCACTAAATTAACTAGCTCGAAGATATGTGAATGAAGTAGTAAGATTACATGGGATTTCAGTGTCTATTATATCAGATAAGGATCCCAGATTTACTTCGAGATTTTGGAGAAGTTTACAAACAGCTTTGGGCACGAAGTTAAACTTCAGTACAATATTTCATCCTCAAATAGATGGACAAAATGAGAGAACTATTACAACTGTCGAGGATACGCTCAGAGCTTATGTTTTGGAGTTTTAAGGAGCATGGGATTAGTATATGGCTCTGATTGAATTTGCTTATAACAATTAGTATCACAGTAGTATCAGTATGGCACCGTATGAGGTGTTATATGGCAGAAAGATTCATTCGCCTCTGTATTGGGATGAAGAGGGTCTAAGGATTATTAAAGGCCCATAATTAATCCAAGATACTATTGATAAAGTGAAATTAGTCCGTAGTATAATTAAAGCGGCATAAGATATACATGAGACTTATTTGGATAAGCACCGAAGGGATATGGAGTATCAAGTAGGAGATATAGTGTTTCTGAGAGTATCACCTTGGCTAAGAGTGTTGAGGTTTGGTAAAAAGGGTAAGCTAAGCCCTAGATACCTTGGTCCATATGAGATTATTGAGAGAGTTGGACCATTGGTTTATAAGTTAGCTTTACAGATTGAAATGTCTCAAATACACAATGTGTTCCATGTGAGTATGATCAGAAGATATCAGTCTTATCCGACACATTTGTTACCAGCTTTAGAGATTAAAGTTGCAAGTAATCTGAGCTATGTTAAAGAACTAGTTAAGATAATTGGCTATCAGAATAAGCAGTTAAGAAACTGAGTGATCCCATTGGTTAAAGCCCTTTGTAAGAATCATTCGAGTGAAGAAGTCACATGGGAAACTAAAGAGAACATCAGGAGACAATACCCTTACCTATTTGATCAACTAGGTAAGAATTTGAGGAAAAATTTTCTTAAGGTGGAGAATTGTAATGTCCGATTTTTCAGAACATGTCTAAGGTTAAAACCATAGAACATTGAAAGTGAAAAATAGCATTGAGAGCATTTCATTTGCATAGCATACACACACGAATATTGATATTTGTAAAAATTACAAAGATAGCATATGCACTCAATTGACATGTCCCGGGGTATGTGAATTATGAATTGTTATGTCATGAATTTTGGTTTGATTGGATTCCAATTAGTAATTTGGAATTAAATGTTATTAATTAGGAGATTGATTAAATTAATATGTACATTTGGATTAGAAAAAATTCCAAGTGGTAGGATAAATTGATATATGAAAAATTAGGGTTACTAAGCCTATAATTGAGTGACATTTAGCATAGATTAATGAGTGATAAGTAGACTAGTAATTAATTGAAAAATGGATAAATTATACAGTCAGAAGTGGATCAATAATTAAATGACGTGTGGAGTAATTAATCGGTGACATATGGCAACTTAATGTGTGGATTAATGGTAGCATCTTAATTAGCCAAATGTCTTCCATGCCTTAAGACTAATGTTGTGATTAATGGTGACACCTAGCATGTTGATAACGCAAAGTTTCTACTGTTTCCTTCATTGTTGCTTCACCATCAAAACTTCATAAAGTTCTTCTTGCTGAATTGTTGATTAACCCTAGCCAAATTGTTGCATAAAAAATTGACATTTTAATCCTTTACAAAGTAGCCAAGAAACTAGTTGAATGTTATCTTCATCTTGCTACTGAAACTAGTTCATTATCACCTTGAGTTTGTGATGAATCATACATGAATGGAGGCCTAGTATAATATGAAGTTTTAACCTAATTTGGAAGCCTAAAAATTAACAATCTGATCTTATTGGCATGATTAATAGTATGAGAATGATGTTTAAATTGGAATGAAATGTTTATGATGTTGATGATCAAGTGTGTCGGAGATTTATCAGATAAAATTAGAAGTTTTATGCTTATTCTTAGTGTGGGATAATCGTGGATTATATAGATTGATTCATGGATGAATTAGATCTAGATTTGAAGTATAATAAAGGTGAATTTATGCTAAAGGAAGATGTTAGTATAGTGCTCTTAAATTAAGAAAGAATTAGGACTATATGCATGATAATGTATGATAGTTCTAGTTTAATTTTTGTTACATGAGAGATCATAATTTGTGAGCCATCAAATGAATAATTTGAGCTGGAATTGCAGTATAATTTACGTCTAAATGAGGATGCATAAATGAGCATTAATTCTAGAAAATCAGAAGTGTAAATGATGTTTCTAAGTAGGTGAATGTTGGATCGAAAACAAAAACATGCTTGGTTCGGCTAGACAGTATATTTCAAAAACTTTTTCCGAAATCAAAATATAGTAGAAGTGTAACACCAAATCGACATGCTTTAATCCATACATGATACGGTATAAGAAAAATAAATAAAATAAGAACAAGATCAAAATTTTTATCGACTCCTAACTACAGCCTCGACTCATCGGTGTTAAGTCCTCAACCATTTCGATCTACCACTTGTTCTTCTTAGATAGCTTAGTTATCAAGATCCTTTGGTGGGAAAGGAGACGAAAATGTATAGCAAACTTTTGCTATATTCGGCTAGTCGAAAAAGAACAAAAAATGAGACACTCTTATTTGTTATATTCAGCTAGCTTGAAAAAGCCAATAAAGAGAGCTTCTTTTGCTATCTCTGAAACAATAATTTTGGAAGAGAGTTAAGAGCCAAATCGAGCACCCATCTTCATTTTGCATCAAAGAGCTAAAAACCTTATGCACTTCTATACAACACTTGTACAGTTTTGGAGTGAGTAGAGAGTCAAAAGACTTGCGTCACCTCCATCCAACACTTGGACGTTTTCTTTGTTGCAATGATAATAAGCATGACCGATGGTTTGCTTATTATCCAAGGTCCGCTTTTATGTTATTAAAAAGAAATCTATCAACTCCTTGTAATCATAAGCATGACCAAATATATCGGATGAGAGTGGAGAGAGCAAAAGCCACACAAAGCACCTTTTCATTCTTTAATGAAAATATGTTAAAATGAGCTACACGTTTATGCTTTTAAAACAACCATTAAACTATTTAATAATTGATGAGCAAAAACATTAACTTCATTCTTTAATCAAAAGAATGGCTACTATCCACTACCATGCCATTCTTTAATTAACCATTAAACTATTTAATGATAAGAAGAGCATTACCTCATTCTACAATTCGGTCTTAGCTCTTCTTTTGTTTTATATTATTTAGATTTTAATTC
The DNA here is from genome assembly GCA_026874005.2 of Erythroxylum coriaceum. Lineage (NCBI taxonomy): Eukaryota > Viridiplantae > Streptophyta > Magnoliopsida > Malpighiales > Erythroxylaceae > Erythroxylum > Erythroxylum coriaceum. The sequence continues at coordinate 17,535 of JANQAP020093613.1, read as the reverse complement.
AATTAATCTAATTAATTAGATCAAAATCTAACCCAATATTAAAAGTTCCATTGGACTTATAATTAACAATTAGTTAATGTAAGCCCAACATTTAATTATAGGCTTAAGACCCATTTAGTTAACTCTTAATTAAATTGTTCCGGTCTTATTAGCCCGAATCAAATTCGTCCAATTCTCTCTAAACTGTCTCATTTTCTTTTCAGTAACCTCCGTTTATTTTTCTTGCTTTCCTTGATAACCTTCCTAGAAGCCAAGTGGGGAATCTAATTAGACTTAAATAATTCAAGCTCCAATAAGCCCGGAATTAATTTCATCTTATTAGAATTAATTCCGACTTATTAACCAAATGTCATTCCAATAAAAACAATTGGCTGAACTCTTAAATTAGTTAAAATTATGAGAAAGCATATTTCAATTTATTAGTACGATGTCCAATTGCAAACTCTATTATGAACCATATTATAGCCATCTGCACAATAAAGGGTAAGACTATCGTTTTGCCCTTATGTTGGTTTTTCCTTTTAGATCTTCTGTTTCACTCTATATGGTGATTAAGACACAAGATCTAATCTTGGTATATGTTTTAAGATTATATGGTGATTAACACACAAGATCTAATCTTGGCATATGTTTTAAGATTAAAGTAACGGCCTACTTTATTCATTAAAAAACATACATGATTCCAAATTCATCTAACAGTGCAATTACCGATAGTTAACTACTATCATGATTTAAAACTCATCACTCCCTTGAAGTAAACTCCTTTACTTACACAGAGGTAAATTGTAACACTACAGTCTAACCATAATCAATTGACTATCTTGATTTTTCGACTGTGAATCAATTAATTTAGATTCTAATAATATACATGTTTCCCATACATCTCCATGTATATGTATGTTACTTACAAAAGAACCTTGGTACCTTATGACTAGTTATATTATGCTTAGACAAGTAAAACCAAACTGTTTTGTTTTATTAATAATAAATATTTTCATTACAATATTGTAACTGGAAGAAAAATAAGTTATATGTAAATACACTTACTTTCTAGGGCACTATATTTACATAACCGTAACAATTTCCCACTTGCCCTAAAGCAAGTTTGACATATCCCTCATTCCTATGCCTTCTAAGTGACCCTTGAAGCTCTTATGTGATAGCGTCTTCGTGAATGGATCGGCAAGGTTTTGTTCTGTGGGAATCTTTACCACATCCACCTCACCATGTTGTATTATCTCTCTTATGAGATGATACTTTCTTATAATATGTGTTTGGCAGCCTTGTGGTTCCGAGGTTTTTTAGAATTAGCCACTGCCCCATTATTATCACAATAAAGTGTAATGGCTTTTTTTGCCTCAGGAACTAGCTCCAAATCCTTTAGGAACTTGTAGAGCTAGACTGCTTCTTTTGCTACTTCGCAAGAGGCAACACACTTAACCTCCATAGTCGAATCAGCAACATAAGATTGCTTGACACTCCTCCAGACTATGGCTCCACCTCCCAAAGTAATATAGAACCAGAAGTTGATTTCCTTAAATCAACAGCTGATTGGAAATTGGAATCTATATATCCCGTCAGAATAAGGTCACTTCTAGAGTAAACAAGTATTAAATTCTTCATCCTACAAAGATACTTCAGTATGCACTTGACCGCAGTCTAATGGTCCATTCCAGCATTAGACTGAAATTTGCTTACCAGTCCCACTACGTAACAGATATTTGGTCTAGTGCAAATCATGGCATACATTAAACTTCCAACTGTCGAAGCATATGGAATGTTGCGCATGCATTTGACCTCCTCTTGGGTCTTAGGTGCTTGCTCCTTTGAAAGTTTGATTCCATGTCTAATAGGTGTAAAACCCCTCTTGGAATCATGCATAGCAAACTTATTGAGCATGTTCTCAATGTAGGTCAGTTGAGACAAGGCTATCTACTTGTTCTTACAATCCCTTATACTCTTGATCCTGAGAACATAGCTAGACTCTCCCAAATCCTTCATTGAGAGTTGTTCATTCAGCCATCGCTTGACTGTAGATAACATTCCTCCATCATTCCCAATGAGCAGAATGTCGACATACAGAATTAGGAAAGTATCATTACCTTTTTGTATCCTTTTATAGACACAAGGCTCATCTAGGTTTGTATGAATCCATAGGATTTGATAGCCTTATCAAACCTAATGTTCCAAGACCTAGATGCTTACTTAAGTCTATAAATGGGCCTTTGCAACTTGCATACCTTATGCTCATTACCTGGCTCAACGAATCCTTCTGGTTCGGCCATATAAATAGTCTCCTCAAGATCCCATTAAGAATGCTGTCTTGATGTCCATTTTCTATATTTCATAATCAAAATAGGTTGTTATGGCCAAAAGAATTCTGATGGACTTAAGCACGGCAACCAGAGAAAAAGTCTCCTTGTAGTCTATACCCTCCTTTTGAGTATAGCCCTTAGCTACAAATCAAGCTTTAAAGGTCTCTACCTTTCCATCTGATCATTTCTTCCTTTTAAAGATCCATTTACACCTGGTGGTAAATCTACAAAGATCCAAACTCTATTGGCATATATGGAATCTATTTTTGATTCCATTGCCTTGAGCCATTTTTCCACATCAATGTCATGAATAGCCTGTGTATAAGTAACGGGATCTGTTAGTTCTTGGTCTGAGATGGCAATTATGCATTCTCCTAGACCTAGATACCTGTCTAGTTATCTCACAACCCTCCCACTACGTCTAGGCACTACTTGACGTTCAGGCTGCTCTTTCGATTCAACTCTTGAATCCATTTCGACATCTTGTTCTGCTATATCCAAATCAACTCTTGGTTTGGATGAAATAGCTTACTCCTTTAGTACAACTTCACTTCTTCCTTTTTGACTTCTCACAAATTCTTCCACCAAGAAGGTTGTATTTATCAACACAAATACCTTCATATCCTGAGGACTAAAAAAATAGTACCCTTGTGTACCCTTAGGATATCCTACAAACAAACATACTTTTGACCTTGATTCCATATTTATAGATTCAGGCCTTATAACATGGGCTGGGTAGCCCCAAGTCCTCAAATGCCGCAATCAAGGCACTCGTCCAGTCCACAACTCCTTAGGTGTTTTAGGCACCAATTTGAATAAAGCAAAGTTAAGAAGATATGTTACCGTTTGTATGGCATATCCCTAGAACGATTCAAGAAGGCTAGCATAGGACATCATTGATCTTACCATTTTCAATAGAGTTTTATTCCTCCTCTCAGCTACACCATTATGTTGAGGTGATATGGGAGCTCACAAGTTGGAAACAATGCCATTGTCAATTAGGAATTGTTGGAACTCTCCAGATAAGTACTCATCACCTTGATCTGATCAAAGTTGTTTTAATGGCTTAACAAGCTACTTCTCAGCTTTAGCTTTGAATTATTTGAACCTTTCAAAGGATTCACTCTTTTTTTGCATGAAATACAGACATCTATGTCTAGAGTAATCATCTATAAAGGTCATGAAGTATTCATAACCTCCTCTAGCTTGTATGTTCATAGACCCACACACATCAGTGTGTACTAGGTCCAATGTGGATTCAGATCTGTTTCCTTTGAAAGGAAATGAGACCTTGGTCATCTTTCCTTCAATACAAGACTCACAAGTGGATAATCAACCATTTTCCAAGCCCATAAGGATCTCATCCTTCACTAACCTGTCAAATCTTTTCTAATTGACATAACCAATCCTTAAGTGCCATATATATTTTGAGTTAATGCTAGAGTCATTGGATTTTCTTGGTTTTATTATTTCTGTGGTGTTTAGTGAGCCTGTCATAAGTTCTATAAAGAACAATCCCTGTTTAATTACCGCATTACAAATAAAACCCTTATTTTTATATATTGAAACAATATTTTCAAAATATAAGGAATAACTAGATTTTATTAAACAAAAAATAGAAATCATGTTCCTTACAACCACTGGGATGTAATATACATCCTCTAAAAATAACCTATGACCACTAAGAAAGTATAAGATAACTACTCCTACTGCTTCTGCCAAAACATAGGATCCATCCGCTATCTTGACTTGAAACTGGCCTTTAAGTAGTCTTTTCCTTTGCTAGAACCCCTGTATGGAATTGTAAACATGGTTAGTGGCTCCTAAATCTAATATCCAAGAATCAAATGAATCTAACACTTTTCTAGTTCCTAACAAACTTAGGAAACCCATATTTTGTTTTGCTCTTGCAGGTCTCAAGGTAGACCGCCCAGTTCCTCTTCTAGTGGCCCTTTTAATCATAGTGGAAACACTTTCCCTTGGTGTCCTCTTTGGCATTCTTTTTCATGAGTTGGGCTTTGACACCTATTTGGGCCTTCCCTTTCTTTGCACCCTTCTTCTTTTGCTTACCCTTACCCTTGGGCTTAGAAGAAGATGTCACATGAGCCTCTAGCCCATTGTCCCTGATATTTAATATCTCTTCCGTATTCTAGAGGGTATTCATCAACTCACTTAAGGTGTAATACTTGATGTTGAACTCATAGTCTAAAGTAAACTGCTGAAAAGAAGAGTTTAAGCTGCTAATGATCATGATCATCTGTGTTTCCGAATCCATTTTCGTCTTAAGCAACTCGGCCTTATTAACCGTATAGATTACCTTAAGCATGTAATCCCGCATCGGCTCACCAGGCTTTTATCTAAGATTGTGAAAGGTTTGGATAGCTTTCACCCTTGCAGACCTGGTCCTCACACCAAACATCTCATATTGGTGATGGACCATTGCACCGGCATTTTACATGCCTACAAGTTGCTTTTGTAACATTGCGCTAATAGAAGCTAGAATATAGCACTTGCCAATCTTATCAGCATTCTACCATTGCTCATGTTGCTAGATTTTCTCAGAAGTTGATTTTTCACTAGGAGGTGTAGGCTCATTATCCGTTAATACCCATAAAATTTGTTCATATTGGAGAACAATGTCGAGGTTATGTCTCTATTCATTAAAATTTCTTTATTTTCCAATTTGTTATTAGTCAAGAGCATTGTGAGTGGATTCATATTGTGGAAATTATTATCCCCATCACAATGTCCTTTCCCCATAGAAAATGTGGAGAGGAATTCTAAATTTAGGTCTCTGTTTAATGATATCTTTATCAATAATTATAGACTCTTTGGTTTATGCGAAAGGAGTTTATCATAAGGAAACTCTTCTTTAAGTTTCCTCAACAGACCAATGACATAGTCTAACTCGTTTTGCATTTCTTTTCTCTTTATTTGCAGAGGGTTTGGAATAGAGCTTGAAAGTTCTTGAATTGATTCAGAGTTAGTTCACTAACCACTTTAGAGTGACCCTCAGTAGTCACCTCTTCATCTTCTTCCTTACGGAGTTTCTTTGCATTAGATTGGGTGATTTCCATTAGCCTTTCCCTCAGATTTGTTTCAGTTGTGCTCGATAAACTCCTTTTAGGTCTCTCCGCTAGAGATTTAGCCAGTTGGTCAAATTTTTTTTCCATATTTCGTATGGATGCTTCGTTTTGTTGATGTTTTGTATTGCAATCTTGAATGAATTCCAATATCATCTCATCCATATCCAGTTTCCTTGATTGTGATGTTTGTGCTTGAAATCCCAATGAAGGGTTATTCCTTTGATCTCCCTAATTTCCCCATAAGAAGTTAGGGTGGTTTCTCCATCCCGAATTGTACATGTTACTATAAGGGTTATTTTGATTTCTTAGAGCATTCCCTAAATAGTCTACATGCTCGGGTTGATCAGATTGACAATCTTGTCTTGGGGGATCAAACCCACATGATTCGCACTGCATCACTTTTTCCTTTGGAGATTCCTAAGGCATACTAGTAGTTGACCTTGAATCTACTAACAACTAATCCTAAGGTCTCTAACTAAATTATTTAGGTTAAAACTTATAGAATTGCATTACTATATTCTGAATCCCTCTATTAGGTTTGACCCTAATCCAAAAAATTTATGTCGTTCTATCTCTAAGATTGCAATTAACTCTTTTCAATAATCATAGATCTATTCAACCTAGGATTTCTCAGTCGCTAACTATAAAATCATATTTAAGTCCAAAAATTAGATGAATAGATAGTAAATAGAATATATAATTGGATTGCAATAATCAACAAACATTATTGCATTCCAAAAGAATCAAAACATTTCAAAGTGTTCAACTAGGGTTTATATAACATAAATACTAATAGAAAATTTAGTTATATATCGATGAACACGAAATCATATCCATATATACAAAAAATAGAATAGAAAAAATCATAATCACATTTCTAAATCTCCCTCATTGTTCTCTCTCGCATATTCTAATAATGTAGATGTCGGATCTTATGCACTAATGGATCTCTCAATAAGAATCTTGTGTCTTCCACTCTTTAATCTCCAAATCACCTTTGAATGTCTCAGGACGATGCTAGCCATTCTCCTCTTCTAATTGTCTCTGAAATGTCCAATTTATATAAAAATCTAAGTTTTGGGTTATGCAAATTCGTATGCACAGCTGTGCATAGGAACATGCATAACTAAAGTCTGTTAGATATCGCAAAAGTGCACACCATATTTTTATTTTTTCCTATTTTAGCCACATTTTCATTCAATTTCTTCTTCGTTAAGTCCTTGTAAGCAATTGTAACCTAGAAAAACATTTGAAACAAATTAAGTACCAAATATACAACACAATTATAAAATATCAAGCAATAATACATTAAATATCGGGTAAAAAAATATTCAATTAACCATCTATCAACAACAAGTTCTATTAACCCTGACTTTTCTTAAGTCGTATTTAGTTAAAACAAGCTCTTTAACAAAACCTAGCTATAAAACAACCTAGAACAAGCTCTATAGATTTAATAGGACAACCATATTATGGGTTAGGAAAACATATTAATTAAGGCAATAATCACATAAGCTTGAGTTATTTAAACAAGGTTACATTAGCCCTAATGATTTGACACCATTAGTTGCCATAAATGAATCAAAAACACAAAAATTACATATTGTATTCAAGATTATAGCAGTAGGTTTTCATAAGAACAATCTAATGAATGCATTCATATCATCTTTAAATCAACAGGCATAGGATAACATAAACAATCCCTAAAAAGAGAATGATTTAGCATTATACAATGAAGAATTGCTCGAATATGATGCTCTATGATGATTTCACCCCGAAACTAGAATAAGGAAGCTTAGCCCTCCATATATGCCCAAGAATTAGGAGTTATGTCACCCCTCTTGTTCCAATATCAATTCGTAATTATTTTACTGCCTAAATTGTCAATTTATAGTAAAAACAAGGTTTCTGGGTATATGCACGAATGGGTGCACAGTCGTGCTTCCAACTGTGCAAATCAATTAAAATTCCAAGTTTGTCAAATTTTATAGCGTGTAAGTGGATTCACAATCGTGCATCTTGCATTACATAACATATTCTTCATTTATTGGGCCAAAAAAACCAAGGGGAAGGTCTAACCAGGCCAGGCAAGATTTCATATCTCCTTCTCAACCTTTTTATCCCCCCTAAAACAACACTTTGAGGCCTCAAGTTCTACACAAGAATTATGTCCCAAGATTTTAGACTGAATTTGATCTTTTGAATCACCTCATTTAGATTTCTTAAGCCTCAAATATATCCATGTAAAGCTTCAATGATCAGTCTACCAATTTTGCAGAAATAATTTTACTTTGAAGAAATGTTTGCTAGTGTAAACAAATTCGAACAGCTACGAATCTGGGCTTCCTGAAAATCTAGAGATTTCCTCTAAATATTCTCTAAAGACCACGTATAGATTCGGACTCTCTATCTATGTTAAAAACTTGAAAACATCCCAGGAGGTCAATAAGAGAAGATGCTGGAAATTTTGAGATAAAGATATATTTTATCAATTGTTTTCCCATAATGTCTTGTACATAAAAATGGTTATAAATGAGCATAAGAAGACATTCAGCATCCTTAATACACTAATTGTAAGCATGAAAAAGATATGAAATTATGAATTCATCAAGTGGAAAGGAGCTTGAGAATAATGAAAAGATTACTCAAGGGATTGCTTGTGAAGAAGAAGTTGAGAAGGAGTTTGAAGGAAAAAGGGATATATCATTTAGTTAAAAGGTAAATACTAAGTCTCTAGTTATTGTTAAGACTAATCCTTTTCCTTTTTCTAGTAGTTTGGAGAAATTAAACAAGGAGGAAAAGGTTAAACAAATATTGGATACTTTTCGAGAGTGTAGGGACTCGATAGATATTAAGAGTTTGAAGATAAGGAAGACACTGAATGTGATTGGTCATCAACTCAGACCTTATCCTAATGAACTTTAAGTGTAAAAGACAGAAGTGGGGATACCTAAAGATCACAATTTTGTCATGTGAGGAGGAAAACATTGAGTCGAGCCAATGAACATAAACAAAAATGTTGCGTAGGAGGTAGCCTAAAGGAAGTTTATTTCTTTTCCATTACATTTTAGCATTTGTTGTTTCTATTAAATGCTCCATTTCTTGCATTTGATGTTATGTTATGGACAACGTAAGTTTTAAGTAGGGGTGGAGATCTTAGTTTTCATGCATTTTTTTAAAGTTTAGGTATTGCTCATATGTTTTTTCTAGGTTAAAAATCAATCAAACTAACGAACATGATCTCTTTTTCTATTACTTCTAGGACTATATATTCATAATTAAATAGTAAAATTAACTTGAAAAATTTATGGCAACTTGAGCATGTAATTTTACTCTTATGATTGGTCAATGTATATTATCTTTAGAAGAGTAGTGACTAGTGGGTAGACATTAGTCAGTGAGGTGTTAAGCCATTATAGACTGACACATCCATATCAGTCTCATTGTGTTTGGTGTATATGTGATCTTCATGACATGTACATCCTAACTTTGCTTTGAATTTTATTTAAGACAACGTTTTTATCACATGCATTAACATGTAAATGATATGGGCATTCTTTATTTCATAAGTTACATTATCCAAATAACCTACCTATTAATATGATTTTTTCCTTTTAATAAGCCCTCTTGAGCTCTATTAGCCTTTCCTTTTATTATAACCATATTACATGCCTTAAACCTAACCAGATGTCCTACCTAAGCCTTAAAGCTAGTGGAGCATTTTTTGATTATTGATGATTGTGGATGCACAAGAGCATAAGTGTGGGTGTGTACATATATATGGGTTAGTTATAATTGTCAAAATGTCATTTTATCTCTTATCAAAGAACTTCAATGTTGATGTAGCTTCTTTCAATTAAAAAAGAGAAAAGAAAAAGAAAAAAGAAAATATATATGTTTGAATAAAATTATCAAGGAGGAAATGCATTTGTTTTCCAAAGTTATTCATGATTAGTTTTTCCTTATAAAGTTGTATGGAATGGGTGATTTGAGTATAATGCAAATGAGAGAGATGTTACTTTAAAAGGTCACTCTTTATGGTTACAATGTATAGTTTATCATCAATTTTGTGAGTAATTCATTATGCTCTATGTGGTTTATGGTGTGAACATTTGAATCTCAGGGATTAATCATAGTTTTTGCATTCATTATAGCTGATGGTACTCAGTTTTGAGTAAATGTTAGTTTTTGTGCTAGATGTTACATTGAGTGTTTTTCTTGCTTCACTAGCTTTGATGGATTTTACACTACACTATCTAAATACATCCCACATTAACCTTTTCCTATATTACAACCTTAAAAAGTCATTTAATTCATGATTATATTTGTGAATCTTAGTGATAAGAAATGAAATGATATGCAAAGTTATGGAATGTCTTGATCATGAATATTGTTTGAGTGTACCCATAAATTTATAATATTTAAACACATTTTGTCAAAGTTTACTCCGACATTGCTCAGTTTTTAAAGGGAATGATTATTGATTAGTCATGAGTAGAGGAATTGAATGTTGAGTTCTTATTATGGTTTTAAAAGTTATTCCTCCTTCCTTATGACTATTTATTCTTGGTAAATATAGAAAATCGAAAGTGTGACTTTGATTTTGTTGTTTTACCTAAGGACGGTTAAAATCTATATATGGGGAAACTTGAAGTGTACTTAATTATTTATATAGCTACTCCACAACATTTAGTGATTAATGCTATGAAATGCTTAAGATACTGATGTTAGTTCACATTTGATTTTAGATACAAATTGGAATCATAAAAACTAAAATGGGGTGAAGATGGGATAAGAAAATGTAAGAAAAAGAACATTTCAACATGACTTGCATGATACACGTATATCTAACTGTACATGTCCCCAAAACCCTAAATTTTCATATAAATAGACATTTGACCAGCTAAAAGAGGGGTGAATCGTTTTTAGAGCACGAGAAAAAAATCTCACTTCTTTGGGATCTATATAGGGCTAATATTTCTTCTTCTGATTCATAGGGGATGTTGAAGCCGAAGAATACATTTAGGTATCTCTTCATTATGTAATGTTGATCTTCTCTCTTTAGAGATTGTTTATGTTATTCTTTGCTTAATGTTTTGGGTATTCATATATGGATGATTAATATTCTAGTTCTCAATATATTGTTTTTGTATGAACTGATTGCCAGAATATTGAATACAATATGTAATAGTTGTATTCAATTTATTTATGGTAAATTAATGATGATGAATCATTAGGAATGACATAACATAGGCTAAATGACCCAAGTTTATGTGATTGTTGCCTAGATTACTCTATTTTCCTAGCTTGTATTGCGGTAGTCCTATTAAATTTAGATAACTTATTCTAGGTTTTTCGATAGCTAGGTTTAGTTAAAGAGCTTATTTTAATTAAATAAGACCTAAGGAAAAATTAGGGTTAATAGAGCTTATTGGTAACCTATAATTAGTATTTTCTAAGAGACATGTGAAATCAACAAGACAATAAAGTATGTTTATTTGTGTATAGGCTGAGATTGATTTGAGGATCGAATTCTAAACTCATTCATTAATTTTATCATTTTCTCATTGTTTGATTTAAATTGCTTTCAATAGTTTAATTTACTTTAGTTTGTTATTCGAAACCAATCAAACCCCCTATATCCTAAACACTAATTCCTTTCATTACAATAGCTTTGCACATACTACTCACCACTACTATAAAATTTAGTTGTGCAGAGTTAGAATTTATTTTCTGGTGCATTCGATATGCATTAGTGATCATATGCTCAATAACCCTAATTTTTGTTATAAACGGATGTGAATGAAGGTAAATTGAGGAGAGCCAACAGTTTTGCAACAGAATTGAAACATGAAACATTTAGAGAGGCAACAATTTTGATCGAGGGACAAGGGGAAATGTGAAGTTAACGTCAAATGAGATTTATTAGATGTACTTAACAAAATAGAAAGGGAGATTTATAATTATGAACCCTATTAGTTTTCATGCATTTTATCTTTGATTTTGATTTCTATTATTATTAATTAAGTGTCTTTAGTGTCTAGGTATGATGAACCCTAATATGTGATAACAATATTTTTTAACATTTTTCTTCAATGCAATTATTTTGATTGATTTATTGTGATTCAGTTATCTGTTTAATGCTTGTTCTAATATATCTTGAATATTAGTGCATGATTTTATATAATTGAGATTGAGAAGTCTTTTTGCATGAATAAATCTACCATAATTGAAAGTGTTGATTGCAAACATAGAGATAGGTCGATATAAATCCTCTATATTAGATTCAAACTTAATAGCGGAATTCATAAATTGATAATGCAATACTTGGGGTTTGAACTAGAAAGATTTCTATTAATCAACTGATGGGTTAGTTGCTAGCAGTCTCGAGAGAGTTATTAACATAAGGTAAGAATTTTCATGGTCCAATAATTAATAAAATAATAACATTATAAAAGGTTAATTATTTAATAATTTTTAAGTTGATTCATCACTTAGACACTAATCTTTGATATTAAGTTTCCTAAGTAAATTCCTTTGTCTTCTAAGTTCATTATTGTTTCCAATTTTAGTTTATTTGTTTAAGTTTTATTTTTAATTAAAAATCAAACATCAAATTTGTAGGTTAGATCAAAGGACAAGAGTAATTACTAGTACTACTTTCTTTGTCGAATTAAAATGTACTTGCCTGTGCTAGCTATAGCTACGTCATGTACTTACGGTAATTTAATTATTGGTATATAAATATTCCAATCAAGCTACAAGGGCAAAAACTAACATATAGATCAATATTGACATTTAGCAATAAATCAAAACCACCAAAATGTTGAGAATATTAAAGTAGTTTTGACTAATCTTTGGTGCATGGGTTTTTTTTATAATTCAATCATTTCATGATATAATATTTTAATTAGACATATAGTACGAAATTAATCTCTAATTTGTTTAAGTCCATTCTAATTAGTTCTTCACATTAGTAACTGATTCTTTTAAAAATATTTGGAAACTATTTTAAAGTTACATTCTACTTTGACCAAAAATTTCTCAAATCGATACTAACTGAGAATAATAGAAGACTTTTTGATTACTTTATAGTGGCAAATACTATATTAAAAGATTACTTATACAATAATTACAATGAGTATTTTCATAGATACATAAATAATGTCTCATATACAATCCCTATGTCAAATCAATTCAATGAATTTATTTTTTACAAATACCTATATATTTGTTCAAGTATTTTTATCTTTTATTTTTATCTTTTAATTTATAAAATCGGCTATTTTTTAGTAAGAAAGATACAGAACTTGTGTTAAATCTTGCAACAATTATGAATAATATAGGAATTACATCTTGCTCTTAAGTTAGGAAAGAGCGTTTGTAATAATTTCAGATTGGACGCCATAAAGCCATATAGGTTGTGCTTGTCTCCCAAAGTACAAATGATAATCCAGAATTAAAAAAAAAAAGACTCAGTTTACGTTTCTAAGAACAAAATAAGATGGAGTACCTTGTTACTTCAGTTAGATTGTGGACTAGACTAGTTTGCAAAGATAAAAGGTGTGACTAATCTTACCTTATAGCGAAAATTGCAACCCAGTTTTAAAACAGGAGTCCTGCTGCATAATTGTTAGAAATCTATGAAGATCTTAACAAAAATGATGTATATGCTAGAGGTACAATTACTGACACAACATACTTGCATATTATTGCCATACTAGTTTTAATGTTGACTCCAAATGAGCTAATTCCCTAGACCATTCTTGTCATTAACTTAACGTAATGAGAGGAGAGTATCCAGGCTGTTTTAGGAAATAACAATTTCTTTTAACAAAATAACTGGGAACAGAATGACATCAATTATACACATCAAGTGACAAGAACAACATTGGGATCTTTTGTACAAGATGAACGTTACCAAGCAATGGTCCACTTACTTAAAATCAATGTAAGAACATTTATGGCCATAATCCTGACTGGCAACTACCAGTTCTCCTTGACGATCTTTGCCTTCTCAAGTATGAATTTTCCTTCTTTGTACTTCTGTGATGCCTCATAAGCTCGCTCATATTTCCAACCTAACACCTCACGGCAGTCCGCACAATAGACATCTGCAACCGTATGGAGACCAGTCAGCAGATACCTATCTTCTTTAGGTCCCAGAGCAACATTCATCGCATGGGAGAATAGAAATGCTCTGCCATTTCTTCCCTAATAACAACGCAATGGAAGAGAGAGTTGGACAAAGCACTCGGTGCTACTTCCTATAATTCATTTTCTCTATAATTAATCAAATGATAATGAGAGAAATTGAGCAATTTGATTACAACTACAGTTTAACCTTGCATCAGTACAAGTCTTTAATACCATAAAGTTTGAACCTTTTCATCCTGGTTATCGTAAATGGAGTCCCACATCGCATGAACTCATATTAACAGGTACCGTGGTTGATCATTGAGACTCGGACAAAACGCTAGAATGGAAGGGGAAAAAGAAACAATTGCCATCTGAAATGCTACAAAGCCGAAAAATGATTCTAGAGATTAGAGTGCCTAACCTGAAAAGCCTTGGAAATGACATCATCGTGAAGCGAAACATGGTTACGACAATTGCAACAACTATACAACCGAGGACCCATCAACTGCTCCATTGTTTAGAACTTCTTTTACTAGGTAACTGATTACCCCTCCCCCAACAAAAAGCAAAGCAAAAAAGAAAATAAACATTAATCAATACATCAAACCTCACTACGCAAGAACGTCTTACTCAATTATCACTTACAGAGCAGAAATTGAAAGCACTGGAGAGAATAAAATGAATTTACAGTCACCATGATTTGAAGTGATTATGGCGTGATAAAAGAAGCAAAAGTAAATTTGTTTACCTACGCCAAAGCAGTGATGATCCAAAAAGTCTGCAAAAAGATAAGAACCCAAAAGAGTTTTTGCGTGCAAGAATGAAGCAGAGTAAATTACAAGCTTTTTAGTGTAGATTCCATTCAAAGAATGTCAATAATTTCTGAAGTAAGGTTGATGGAGACAGGATAGGCTTTAAGGAGTAAACAAATCAACTAATATTACTTTAACAATATCATTGCGAAAAAGATAATACCCATTAAAAGGAAAACATTGAGACTTTGAACAGTCCCGGATAATGAAGGACTGAATCAACGAAATATAATAAACAGAAGAGGATTAGATTCTGAGGTGTAGAGCAAATCCGCAAATGAGCATTTTACATCAAAAAATATATATACAGAGAGAGAGAGAGTCTAAGTTCTTTTCCTTGGTTGAGCTAAGGCAATCAGAAATGCTGGAAGTGAATTACCTTCCAGATTTCAGTTACTTATTAGACCTGAGAAATGCTACGGAAAGCTCCCCAAAACAACTAGATCTGTAAAGACGTCAAAATTTGACTTGTTTCATTGCTTTTCTTTTTCCAGTGTAAAGGAGGCCCCACAAAAGAAGGGAGGGTCGCTAGAGTGGGAGCACGCGCGTCTAACTAGTGACTGTGAAAGTATGTGACCAAGGTTTTGCTGTTGTCCTTGTGACCTTCGACATAAACGAATGCTCTCTGTATATAATTTTAAAAATAGGACAAAGCTCTCTTTTAATTTTTAAAAATCATGCTCGGGAGAAATAAACGAGTTAAAGTTAGGAGTAGAATGATTTCACTTTTATTCTTTTATTGTTTTTTACCTTTTGGGTTAATTTATGTCTTTACAATCAATCGATTAATTATAATTTAATATATGATATTATTATTTTAATTAATAAAAAAATTTATTTTATATATTTTTGTCAATTATATTTTATAATTAATAATAAAGATAAAATCTTTAAAATAGTTACTGCATAATTAAAATTATAACGAGATCATAACAATAAGATATTTTTTATCTATTATTCCTAAATTGTTCCTAGTTATAGTTTTATCAAGATTAGATATTAACGTAATAATAAAATTAGTACACTTTATGTTTATTTCTTATGAAGAAAATAATTAAGGTCATAAATTTAAGTATTGAGGTACTTATATAAACATACGAGTACTTATTAGACAATAAGTTTACTGATTTGACATGATTATAAGGATTTCTAATAGAACATTACTTGTATTTATGGGTTTTCTCATCATAATAGTTGTATAAGTAATCCTTCAAATTAAAATTACTAAGGTATCTCATATTAAGAATTAACATATCTTGAGACTACGTATGGCCTATTCAAATCATAGTAACTTTGTTAGTGGTACCTCAATATAGTATAAATTCCATAAAGATAGTTGAGTAAGTCAATAAAAGATTTATCACCCTAAAATAATTAGGGAGAATGTTTTATTATTCTTCATTAGCAGTGATTTAAGGAATTCTCTAGTCAAAGTGAATTAAAAATTGTTCTTAAGCAAGAAAAGAAGTTTAATATTCTTAACAATATAATTCCATTAGAGCTAAGTTTAGATGCAACTAATGAAGTATGAGAGAGATATGATGTTGAACAAGCTACAAATGTGATGTTAAATAGTCTGTCTTATTAGCTTAAGAGACAATGTGAGGACATAGATGCTTTGATTATAATTTTGCATCTCAGGGCGTTGTTTAGTGTAAATAATAGGATGGAGAGATATCAATTTTTTTAGTATTATATTACTGCAAGATAGTCGAACGATCTTCAGTAGACTTACATGTACCAATGATGATTGGCTGTATAGAAAACTAAGGCTAATTAGGTTCAGTCATAGACCATGAGTTAAGTATTGATTCGGTGCTTTAGTCTCTTACTCTAAACTTTTCTTAACTTGTTATAAACTTTCATATAAATAAAAAAGGATGTGTCATTGCTTGAACATTTGAAATGCTTAAGAATATAGGTGGATGCCTTAAAAAGGAACCCAACCTTGTTTTTGTCGCAGATTCTTCTTAAAGCAAGAAAAAGGGTTATAAGAAGACTAAAAACTAAAAACATAAGGTTGTTTCCAAGTTAGTAAAGACAAATGGTGGTCTTAAGAAGAAAAACAATGGCAAGGACACGTATTTTCAATGTGGATTCAATGGATACTAGAAAAGGAATTATAAAGCTTATCTTGCTAACATAAAAGATAAAATCTTAAGGAAGCTACCCCTTTAAGTACACTTATAGTTGATGTAATATCCCGTTATCCCATGTTAAGGGTTAGGACCCTAGGATATTATACATGAGAGATTATTGAGAGTTTAGGAAGTGCATTTCATGCTCACGCATAATATAGCATACATACATAGGTGAATATTAATGTTTGCACACAGTAAAATGATTATACTTGCATTCATTGGCATATTTCTGGGTATAATTGATTTATAAATGTGATTTTTGATATGAATTGTGGTTTACATGTATTAAAAATTGAATTGGAGTGTATTAGTGTTGATTTAGAAGTTTTGGTAAAATTTAGGAATTTTCAAGAATTTTCAGGTATTTTTAGACTAGGAAAAATACCAAGTGGCAGGACAATTGATAAATGGAAGTAGAATTAAGAGTCAAATGGTAGTAGAAATTTTTATAAATGACATTAGGATTTAATGAAATATGTCATTGAAAATTTGGAGACAATTGGAGTAGAAATTGGAGTTAAATAGACTAGTTTTTAAAAGGGTCCAAATGGGAACATGGTAGAGTGACATGTGTCACTACCACTCCCCACATGTTTTATATGAAATTTAACTAGTGAAAGACAAGAATTTGTTTTCTTTCACTTGTTATCTTCTTCATCTCCTTCGTGACTCTCTTTTTCATTCTCCTTCTTCACAATTTCTTTTATTTACCAAACTTCCGTCAACGTTATACCTTACTTTCATCTATCAATTGCTACTTCCATCTTGCTCTCTCCTTCATTTCTCACAAAAAAACCTAACCATACCTCCTTGGATGATGAAGCACGTGTGAGAGAAGAAAGCTAGGGCTAAGTGGGATCTAGAAGAACTATGACTCTTATCTAGTAAGTTATGTTTTGATCATCATGGGTAATGTCAAATGAAATTAATTTGATGAGTAATTTAAGATTCATGAATTGATCATAAAATTATATGTGTGAATCGTGAGTGATGAAATGGGCATATAAATGTCTTGTTTTTGCATATAAGATGATTAACCTTT